>VOPJ01000921.1:0-10850 GCA_014673585.1 Semibalanus balanoides
AAATCCCTTTTGACGAGCTCTCGAACGGTATTTTTGGTTTATGTCTAGGTCCCATAGGAGCCGAGTTCGAAGGGGGGTGTCGAAACACCCCCCCCCGGCCCGAGGAAGGTGGCGCCGAGCACCGGCCCGGCGCGGGTTAACATGTCAAATTGGCCCCTAGCCAGCACGGAGGGGCCCCAAGGGCAAGTCGGAGGGCCCCTTGAGCATGTTGGCAGGGCGACAAAGCAGCCACGGCAATCCCTTGGTCAGGTCTGAAGGACCTCAGAACAGGCCGAATGGGCCTCTTGAACAGACAAGAGAGGCTTGTTAAAAGGTCAGAGTGGTCCCTTGGTCAGACCGAGAGGACCCAAGGCTCATGGAGATCACAGATGAAGAATAAGTACAAATATAACTTACCCCACAAGGAAAATAATATAATTAGAGCTTTCGCCTCGGGTATATTGTAACACCCTTTGTTAACGATTAAAAGGCATTCGGTAACAGGTCATTTTTCTTAAAGACGCGTTTTAAAACTGAATGCCTGCTACTCGCTAACGGTGTTACAATTTACCCAAAAGCTCCGACTTTAATATTTGTATTGTGGAGTAAGCCCTATTTGTACTTAATGTATATCACCCACTCCACATCATGTCTTTCGCGGATCCTGGATGAGTTCCTGAACAGGTCAGAAGGACGTTGACAAGATTGGAGGGCCTCTGGATTATCAGAAAGGACACTGGGCCTTTCAACAGTAAGAATGCAGTTGTCCAAGGAATAACACTATACAAATTTGCTCCACCCCGCGCCGCAATTTCACTTCAAACAATATTATCTGTGGGTTAAACAATCTGTTTATTTCCCGGCACATGTATGTGTTCATTGCTACTTGCCAATGTGATTGGCAACAATAGTTGGCTTTAGTACCTTTTTACCGCACTAGAGGTCCGCACCATACGCAATGCGACGCATTGATGAAAATTAATATCCAGGGCATAAGACTAAAAAAACTCGCGCCGTTCTGCAATGCAATGGATTTAAGATTTCCAGTGCTTGAACCAAAAAATGAAGTTGGTTTAGGTGATTCCAAATTAGTGTCGCTGGTTACAAAGTTCATATGGCAGTTTCCTAACCCCAGCTCCTAAAAGTTGGTATGACCCATGCCATACCTGTCATACCTACTGCATTCTCCATCTTTTTGTCACGGGCTCTTTCATCCGTTTTGTTCAGCCCTTTCAACGCTTGGGAAGAGGACCCTTTCAACGCTCGGAAAGGGGCACTTAAGAGATGCCGTCCCCCCGGACAAAATCCTGGTTACGTGCCTGGTTCAGGGGCCTCTTTGAAGGCCCTGACGGTCTTGATCCAATCTGGCCTATTCAAAGTTGCAAAAATATATAAAGGGGCCTCTAAATTAAAATGCCCGAAATTCATAGAGTTTGACATATCCAGGATTTGTTTAGGGGGCACTATAACTGGATTGCTCCCCCTGTATGAAAGTCTGGCTGCGCCCCTGGGTGGCAGCCCCAACAAACACATCACATCCCATGTCTTTAATCAAAGCCTGCAATTACAGAGAAAAGCTTATCAGTCCCAAAAATCCAGGCATTCAATGGTTGGAACAAAATGTATAGAACATTTAAATTACAATACACAATAGTGGAGCTAACATCGTACTACATATCCATTTAACATAGGTGGGCACCGTTACTTTAAAATGTAACTTCGTTACTCGCTACTCCGTTACTCCAAAAAAGTAACTCGTTACTCCGTTACATCGTCAAAAAATATAACGGAAGTCACAGTTACTCCGTAACACCGTTACTTTTGTAATACGAAGTGATATTAACGTAAACGCAGGTTTTGTCTTTTTTGTTGCTTAGTGATAAACAACTTTTTGAGACCGTTTACTATATAACTTATACTTGTTATTATCAAACTTACTTATGAAACTATTCGTAAATTATTTTGCAGGGAAAACAAAATAAATAATCACCACGAACACCCGGCTAGCTGTGCGATCCCCTCCGACCTGCCCAGGGCCCCTCCGGTCCCCGACCTGCCCAGGGCTCCTCCGGTCTCCGATCTGCCCATGGGCCCCTCTAACCTGCCCAGGGGCCCCGCTGTGCCGGCTAGGGGCCATTCAGCATGCTTAGGGCCCTTCTGACCATCCACAAGCACTTCCAACCTGCCCATGGGCCCCTCCAACCTGCCCAGGGGCCCCTCTATGCAGGCTAGGGGCTCATTCAGCATGTTTAGGGCCCTTCTGACTCGTCCACGAGCACTTCCAACCTACCCAGGGGCCCCTCTGTGCTGGCTAGGGACCCATTCAGCATGTTTAAGCCCCTTCTGACTCGCCCAGGGACCCTTTCGGTCTAACCAGGGGCCCCTACGACCTGTTCAGGAGCCTCTCCGACCTGTCTAGGGGCCCCTCCGACCTGTCTAGGGGCCCCTCCGATCTGCCCAGAGCCCTTCTGATCTGCCCAGGGCCCCTCCGACCTACCCAGGAGCCCTTTCAACCTACCAAGGGGCTCCTCTGACCTGTCCAGGGGCCCCTCCGACCTGCCCAGGGGCATTTCCAACCTGTCCAGGGGCCCTTCTGTGCTGTCTAGGGGCCCATTCGGCATGTTTAGGGCCCCTCTGACTCGGCTAGGGGCCCTTCTGGTCTAGCCAGAGGTCCTTCCGACCTGCACAGGGACCACTCCGATCTGCCCAGCGGCCCCTCCGATCTGCCCAGGAGCTCATCCGATCTGCCCAGGGGCCCCTCCGACCTGCCCAGAGGTCAATCCTATCTATCCAGGGGCCCCTTCGTCCAGCCCAGGGACCCTTTCGGCCTACACAGGGGCTCCTATGATCTGCCTAGGGGCCCCTCCAACCTGCCCAGGGCCCTTCTGTGCTGGCTAGGGGCCCATTCGGTATGTTAAGGGCCCCTCTGAATCGCCCAGGGGCCCTTCTGGTCTAGTCAGGGGTCCCTCCGACCTGCCCAGGGACCACTCCGATCTGCCCAGCAGCCTTTCCGATCTTTCCAGGAGCCCCTCCGATCTGCCCAGGGGCCCTCCGACTGCCCAAAGGTCATTTCGTTCTATCCAGGGGCCCCTCCGTCCAGCCCAGGGACCCTTTCGGCCTACCCAGGGGCTCATCTGGTCTGCCCAGGGGCCCCTCCAACCTGCCCAGGGGCCCTTCGACCTGCCCAGGGGCCCCTTTGACCTGCCCAGGGGCCCCTTAGACCTGCCCAGGGGTCCCTCAGACCTGCCTAGGGGACATTTCAACCTACCCAGGGGCTCCTGACTTGCCCAGGGGCCCCTCGGATCTGCCCAGAGCCCTCCGATCTGTTCAGGGGCCCCTCCGATCTGCCCAAGGGCCCCTCCGACCTGCCCAGAGGACCTTCCTACCTATCCGGGGGCCCTCTGACTTACCCAGGAGCCCTTTCGACCTACCCAGGGGCTCCTCTGACCTGCCCAGGGGGCCTCCAAGCTGCCCAGGAGCCCTCCGACCTGCCCAGGGGCCCTTCGACCTGCCCAGGGGCCCCTCTGTGCTGGCTAGGATCCCATTAGGCATGTTAAGGGCCCCTCTGACTCGCCCAGGGACCCTTCTGGTCTAGGTGCTTAAATTTGGCTCGTCTTTATCATAGACTAGCTCCGCCAGCTTGCCGCCGGCCTGTATCAGCTGACGAACATTGTCAACGTTTTGCGGCATCGGGATCGGGAGACAGCTGTTTTTATCGCAGTCATTGCGCTGCATTAAGCAACAGCCCAACAGGTATGTACTATCACGTTATTTGGCAGCCCTTTACGCCATATAGCATTTTTTTACGTACGTAAAGCATTGATTGTAGTAGCTATGGCGAATAAAACCCGGGCGTAAGGAGAAACAAGTAGGCTTAGGAAAAGTAACGGAGTAACGGAGTAACGGAGTAACGGAGTAACGGAGTAACGGACTAAAAAATAACAAAGTAACGGAACACTAAAAGTAACTTCCGTACTCGGTCCGTTACTTTTTAAAAATGTAACGAAGGGGCGTTACTGCGTTATACTAAAAAAGTAACTTCGTTAGTAACGGAGTAACGGAGTAACGGACCGGTGCCCACCTATGCCATTCAAGCATTTCGTGTTAACATAAACCAACATTGTCTGAGGTCTGACCTGAATACCATTGACTGGGGGGAGGGGGCGTTAGCCTGCGAGTTGCTGGGAGAGGACTATTTATAGCCCCCCCCCCTCACGTTATTTTGCAATATTTCCTAAGCTAACAGCTGTATCCTCACCAAACTTCCAGTACCTTGTCTCACATCAATTTGACATATGTTGCCTTAAAAAAGATGAGGCTTTGATATGTCAACCGATAATGACGTCAGAGTGACGTCATGTTCTGCGTCTGATGTTTAAAAATAAGGGTTTGTGGGAAACGCTGTAAAAAGGTTTTAAGGTAAACTCAATTGCTATATACGAAATTACATAATGAACTTGGCTATTAAACTGCAATCTCGGATTTTCAAAATTTACTCAAATTAAAATTTTGATAAATCCAAAGACTTATTTTTGCACAACTTTCATTTAAATCAGAGTTTTCAAAAAACGTAATAAATATGATTGAGCACCGAGCCCAATGAATATTTGTAGCAAGTTTAAAGTCAATATCTTCAAAAATGACTGACTTACAATCTTTCAAAGACAAAATTCGGCCACCTCTACAGCATAGATATTAATAAAAACTGTTTCTTTTTTTGCTTCTAATTATATGAAACAAACAATGTTCAAAGGTCAATTTTCAATGTTCACAATGCAATGTTCTTCTCCTTCGTAAAGTTTTATATTTGTGTTGTATCTTCTGTGGTGGCCCTCCCCCTCCCCCTTAATGGTGTCCTTGGCCCACACAGCCATATTTCGATTGAATAACACATTTCACCGCATATCCGAAGGATAAATTTAGGGCTGTGTGCGGTGTGCCAGCATTTAGCCGACACGACCGATAATGTGACACCCCCTATTTTTCTCGGAATTGGTGGCATGCAGCACCACCGTTTCTGGCAGCAGGTGTTTTGGCATGAATCGCGCATCTGATTAAGTAAACATTTTGACTAGGGTCATCTCAGTTTAATTCACCAGTTCACGTCAAGTGCCATCGCCTCCAAAAAGTTTATGGTCGAACCACAGCCACAGTTTTTGACTGAGCGATGTAACAATTTTGACACGAACTTAGACGAGGTATTTAACGACATTTGTGGATTCTACCTAATCCCGATATGAGCCGAGCTTTTCTTTTGTAAGGGGCGTCAGATGCCTCCCCTGGCACGAGTAAGCTGGCGCCGAGCACCGGCAGGCCCCCGGTTAAGAACTGCTTTTAAACAAATTATCCCTTTTATATAAGCTGCTTACATGTTCCTTCGGTAAATGAGTTAATGTTTGGCCAATATAGTTGTATTCGTAAAGCTTTGGCGCCGGCTGGTCCCTTTGCTTCGTTCCTGTTCGGTCTCCAATCGTTTTAAAACAAAATCGACATCATAGGTGTGGCCTTGGATGATGGGCGTGTTAAAATTTAGTAGCATTTTCATTCAGCTTCATTATTGCTCATTCTACCATTTAATTATGTTTTACACTTATGTTTGTCATATTTATACAGTTAAAATTTATCTGTACCAATGTATGTATAGAGATGTCGGGGAGAGACGTATAGGGAAGGGTACGTGTGCCATGCCCCCCCCCCCCGAGCAAACTAATTTACACTAGATAAAATGCAATCCTTATGATAACCCCCTACCTATACCCCCCCCCCTATACCCCCTACTCCCCCCGGTTAACGAAATTTTGCTGAGGAGCCAAGTATGATTCTACCACTGAAGTGCTCCCCCGACAAAAATCCTGACTACGTTCCTACCTTCATTTCCTTAGCATCATTTTTTTCGAATTTCCCCCCCAGTGAGAATTCCTTAGCCGAGGCCCTGAGTTGGGGGGGGGGACAAAATTTTAAAAAGTTGTACAAAAATTTTGAAAACTTATCGGACTTTGCTTGCTTATGCATTGGTAGCTGATTTAAAGCAAACTTTTCTCAGTAAAAGTTGCTCAGATTTCCTTCTATATCATGAAATGTGTCATTTTTTGCCAATTTTAGACGGTTCAGGGGGGCTGGCAATTTCCCATTTTGCCAAACCGTAGATCCGCCACTGCCTACACTTTATCTCCCCTGCTTGACAACTTTCCGCTGTCGGGGCTCGCTATTGTTCCGTCGCCACTCTATACAAATTTAACTTATCTCATTCTCCCCCGCTTAACGATTTTCCCGTTGACACTCCGACGCCCCCCCCCCGCACACCTGCCTAAAATTGTTTTCGGCTCTGTCAGAGTGGAGCGAAATTTTTCTTCACTCAAACTCAAAACCTATATTCGCTGCAAGGCTCTTCAAATTGATTAATTCGTTCCCCCAGTCACAAATCCGTGGCGACGCCCCTGCGGATTAGTATATGGATTCCTAATACTACCTTAATTAGGTATCCTGGATTCCTAGAGACTGGTTACTTCCCTTCAACCACTCGCAGTCGGATGAAATGATGCTTCCTCCTGTCGTTCCACTGCTGTTCGGTCTGACCACGCGACAAACCACCGCGACATCTATGTCACAGATACACAACTGCAGCTTCGTTATCATTTCGCAGGGCGTGCAAAGTACCTTGTCGTTGGTGAGTCAAACTGCCGAGTGGCTTCTTCAGTCGCTCACAGTCCGACCAGCTGAGGAGCGCAATCATGCCAGTGGCGGGTCCAGGGGGTCGTAGAGGCGAAAGCAACCCTGCCTTAGAAAACGGCGCCGTTCTTGCAAAGCATTTGCAGGCGCCTAAAGCGCCGAAGCGTTTTTGGAAGGCCTCCATGGCGCCCTGTTGTTTACCAGCAGCATCGTAACACTCTTGGAAGACACCTTGGCACCCTGAGAAGACATGTTGGTGCCCTCAACGCATTATCATGCCGCCCTCAGAGCGAGATATTATGCACTCAGAGCGCAATAGGCCGCCGTCAGAGTGCAAGATTCCGCCCTCGGAAGGCACCCTGCCGACCCCCAGAGCGCATTATGCTTCACTCGGAAGACAAAATGCCGCCGTGATAGTCCAGAGAGCATTATGCAGCACTCGGAAAGCATTATGCCGCCCTCAGAAGGAATTATGCCGCCCTTGGAAGGTATCATTTTGCCCTCAGAGTGCATTATGCCGCCGTCAGAGTGCAATATTCCACCCTCGAAAGGCACCCTGCCACCCCCAGACCGCATTATGCTTCACTCGGAAGACATAATGCCGCCCTTAGAGTCCAGAGAGCATTATGCCGCCCTCAGAGCGCAATATGCTGCCCTCTGAAGGAACCCTGCCGCCCTCAGAGCACATTATGCCGCTCTCAGATCACAATATGTCGCCCTCTCAAGGCACCTTGTCGCCCTCAGAACGCATCACCCCTCTTGGAAGGCAGCATGCCGCTCTCGGAGGACATATTTGATATAAGCGCCCTCGGGAGGCATCTTGTCACCCTCATTGAGCGTATTAGTCCGCCCTCAGAAGGCATAATGCCGCCATCGGAGGGCTTAACCCGCGCTTGACCGGGGTCTCAGCCGAACGCCTTTGAACGGAGAGGGGCAAATATTGCCCGCCTCATTTTCTCCGGACCAATGATCGCCGTGAGACACGCAAGGCGGTGTTCGAAAGCTCTCATTGAGACGCATTTAAAGCATACTCAAAATTTTGAAATTAAGGTCACATAGCAGGTCAAGGTCGGGTTAAAGGTCGAAATCGAGACATTTGGGTTTATTGATCATACTTTCTATCCAGAGCCTTTGATTGCGACCATGATCATCCAAAATGCTCCCAATGGTATAAGGCACATCCGTCATGATCTAAAATGATATTTTGCAAAGGTGAATATCAAGGTCAGGTCACAAAAGGTCACAATCCGCAAAATATTTTCGGAAGTCATGTGACACATGTTTAATTGGCTGTTTATAAGAAGAATCTGATAGTTAAAATTATTGTACCTTCATAACTCGTTTAAGAGAAGTTAGTGCCAAGCTCAGGTCAAGTTCAGGTCAAAAGAGGTCAAAATTTGAAATTGATAAATTTGATAAAAAGGCATGTTTCTAGCCCAGTTTTATCTCAAAAATATAGTGCTAACATTTGTTTTTATTGATCTTATCATAGCCAAGAAATGCAATTTTAAAATATGACGTCATGTCTTACCCTTCTTAGGGAGCCATAAGTAACTAAAAAACAATGTAATTGTTTTCAAAATTGGTTAGGATGTTCTACATATGTGGTTCTTCAACATGTATCCCGGTTTTTTAAATCTTTCAAAAATGTGATTTGTGAACATTTCCCAGAAAATATTTTTTGTATATTTTTGGGGGACAAAAAAAATGTTCAGAAATCCAAGATTGTCATTTTGTAGTCCATGACATTTTTCTATCTTTTTACGATTTTTGGTTTGCATTTGAGTCACTAACGTGGTCTTTCTACCTACTGCCTGTTAAGGGACACTGCCACCTTCCAAAAAGTTATCAAATGTACGCCGTTTATGGTGCAAAATATGATGAGTAATGCTGCCTGACACGATTATGACATTTGTTTCTCACAACATTGCTCAATTTGCATTGACAGAATGCGTTTTTAATATTTGTTAGGCTCGATGACGTCATATGATAGGAATTTGGGAATAAATAAAACCTCACGCTGTGCCATTTAAGTATGACTTAGTGTATGGCTAATGTTGGCCAAAGTTTGTTATAGCAAGTCGACTGTAATACACATTAGAAAGGTAGAGACTAGCGACTATCGGCTCAGAATCCCCATTTCAAGTATACATTGGTGACGTGGAAGTTTACAGATGTCAAAACCAAAACTAGAATGTTCTCTTGATTCGACCTCAATGGTTGTTTTAACTTATACCATGCATAATTGCAATGCCAAGCAAACAAAATGGCTATCTGAACTCAAATATAATGTTAAGGTGGCAGTGTCCCTTTAAGATTTAGCTGATTTTATCGTGAAACTCGTATGTAGTGACGTAACGAAATTTGTTATGCCTCAAAAAATTATTGACCACACTTTTTCATTTTTTCAAAGATGTGATTTGTGAACATTTCCCTTTTTTCGTTTTTTGGGACTGTTGAATTGATTTGGTAGAAGGTACTAAAAGTGTCACGATTATAGCCCTATTGTGTTGAGAGCTATCACGAAAACTCGTCAGGGGGACAATATTTGTCCCCTGGTCAAGCGCGGGTTAATACCGCCATCGGAAGGGGTAATGCCACCCTCAGTGTGCATTATTCCGCCCCCAGAAGACATCTTGCAGCCTTTGAAAGGCATTTTGCAGCCCTCAAAATCATCATTCCTCTAATAATAATAAAATAATGTATGAGAACCACCTATTTACAATACCCAAACCAAATTTCTAAGCCATATTTTCATTTTTGAATGACTGATAGATCATCCCTAAGTATGAGCACCTAATGCGATTTTTTAAAGGCTTTCACCTTTCTGAAAGTTGTCAAATGTACGCGCTTGTGGGTGCAAAAATTATATAAATAATTTGGCTTCCGAAACGATTATACCATTTGTTTCTCGCATGTGTTGCCTTAATTTTCATAAAAAGTTACGTTTTTAATAAAATGTTTTAATTGATGGACTTCATATCAATGGAAATTTCCGGGAAGTAGAGATAAACCTTCACGCTGCAAATCTTACGGCAATTTTTTTCAGACGAATTTCTGCGACTCAAATACAAACAAATCTTTGTTTGTCACGGCGTTTCGAAAATATCACGGCGTCCTATCATCGATAGCTCCATAAATCACACGTCGAATCTTTGCCATCGTTTGAAAATTGCATTTTTTATAGATAGCTACAAAGCGGAGCACACAGAACCATCCATCGGTAATATTTGACAACAGTCTCTCTTGAAAGTATCTACCCACTGTGGCGGTGGCGCTAGCTGTTCATCCCTCGCAGTGCTGTGAGTGTGCGCCTCACGCGGTCAGCGATTGCTGGAGCTTTAGAGCTGCCCGCTTTCCGGCTGTCAATGTCGCGCAGGGCCTTTTCCTACAGGTCGGCCTCTTCCTGGAACAGCCTGACGCCGGCCGTTATGGCCTCCCGGAGCCTCGCCGCGCTCACATCCCAACTTGATAACCGTGACGACAGTGTTACGAAAGCCTGACATTTTTTGTACGATGTTTATTAGCATTTTACCATTATCTTGTGTGTGTGACGCGTGTGTTTAAGTTGTATGTTTTTGTTTTCTTTTTTCCATTTGTATCACCCTACTTGTATCCTTTTCACTCGAATCGAACATTAAGCCATTTACATGGAATGATTCGTAAGCTAATGCAATACAATACAACAGGAAGTGTGTCGAACTGTGCGGCACCTGCGCTGGCGGGCGAAGGCCTGTGTTTACTTATGGGAGCACCCTTCGAGACACAGCTGGTCAAACTGACGAACTAGCTCAGTGACAGTGAGTGAACACTGCTAGTCACCAACAATGAGCGTACATGTGCATAATACAATTATTATGCTTGCAAAAAATGCGTTTAATTATTGTTAATTATTAAAAATATATTTTTCCCGTAAAATCAAGCAAAATATAATTGTATATCCTGAGGGAAAGTCCTCCAAAACTTGTTCGCATGCTACAAACCACCTTAAAAATTGTTAAATAACAAAATATCCAGATGTAGTCGACCAGATGATAACAAATGTATGTACATATTTTAATCCATTTTAAATGCCTCAAATAGGCAAATCGAGAAAAAAATACATTTATATTGAAAGACCCTGTAGTTGTATCAGGAATAAGAGAATAACAGGGATTGGCGACTCACAGCAGTTTGTATGGAGAGAAGGCGACCGGTTTATT
>VOPJ01000922.1:0-10836 GCA_014673585.1 Semibalanus balanoides
GTCTGAGGTGGTCCTGTGACTAGTCTGAGGTGGTCCTGTGACTAGTCTACGATGGTCCTGTGTCCGCAGCGATCCTCACCGATACGGACGCATCTTTTGCCGGACACGGCGCCAAGTCGGCGTCGAAGAGCTGCACCAAGGCGGCGCCCGTCCACGATGGTAGGTGGAAGAGGGCACGGGCGACAGCGGTGGAAGAGGGCACGGGCGACAGCGGTGGATGGGTGGCACGGATTTGGCTCGGCGGACAGTGTAGGGCGGCTTCTCTTTCGAATAGCTGCTCGATGTGCTGTAGCTTGGTGTTGTTCGACGACAGCGGTCAGAGCCGCGCCTTCAAACCGGCATCTCCGTCACCATTGCCGTGCTGTCGTGATTGTTGTGAAGGTTCAGACGCAAACTTATGTGCCGCTGTTGTCCGACTGGTCACTGACTGGTCACTGACTGGTCACTGACTGGTCACTGACTGGTCACTGACTGGTCACTGACTGGTCACTGACTGTTCAGTCACTGCTACGCTTCTGATGGCGAGAAGAGTAATGTTAGTACTTTGTACCAGACTGACATATCGCCTCTGTTTCAGACATCTTTGCCCAGCCCCCAGCGAAGAAAGAGGCGAAAAAGAAGCGTCAATCGAAGGAGACGCCCTTAGACTCAGCAGGTGAGACCATATGTTAATTGTTCATTGATGGTATACATGTCAGTATACTTGTATACTTGTATGTATACTTGTATGTATACTTGTATGTATACTTGTATGTATACTTGTATGTATACTTGTATGTATACATGTATGTATTCATGTATGTATATATGAATGTATGTATGCAATATGCATGTATGTATGCGTGTATGTACACCAGTGTCCCAAAATTTGTCGATTTGGGTGGGAGATGACACCCAACTGTGAATAATTTTCCACTCTCATTCTCCATCTTAGGAATGAATTTTTAACTCCCAAATTATGAATGTTGATATTGATTATGATATAAATAAATATTGACTAACTTGAACTTGAATGGTCGACTCCATCTTGTAGATGCATGATCATGTATGATCGTCTTCTTTGAGTTAAAAAACAGGTCTTCAGGCCTTTATTTATTGACCGGTATACTGTTCTTTTCATGATTTCCCTCTGTATGCGCCTTTGTAAATATGATGGATGATAAGGCCTTTGCTCCCTATCACAGCGATGATGATTCTACAACTGGGAGTTTTCTCTCCAACTTGCCGTGGTACTCTTTGGGCCTCTTCTCTATCATCTTTGAGTTGCATACATTCAAAGAGCATATGTTCTAATGTTTCAATACCATCGAGATGACATCCAACTGATAGTAATTTTCCATTCTCATTCTCCATTTTAGGAGTGAATTTTCCACTCCCAAATTATGAATTGATATTGATTCTGACAAACAAATATCAACTAAAAATAAATTATTTCAATCAAAACCACTGCTTGTCATATTCAAAACAGTAATTAATATCGTACCACTTTCTATATAATTTTACACTCTCATGGTCTTTTTGGTCCCAAATTTTCCACTCTAACAAATACATGATTTAAATGAAAACCACTGCTTTTCATATTCAAAACAGTAATCAATATCGTACCATTTTCTACATAATTTTCCACTCTCAAGGTCTTTTTGGGGTCAAATTTACCACTCTGACACCCAAGTCAAAATGGATTTGGGCACTGATGTACACCAATACATCTATGTTACATTTGTATTATACTGTATGTAGCATACACTATACATGCTTGACAGTCTGTTTTATGTTCCTCTGCCCCCACGTGGCGCTACGGTCGCGGTAGGTATGCGTGAAGTGGCATCGCCCGAATAGGGGAGTACCAATTGTTTCATTGTTTGGGGAAGGGGAGGGGAAGAAGCGGGCGACCACAGTAGGGCAGTTAAGTTTGAGAGTCACTGGACTGCCTGACCCAGGAACCGCGGCATGCGAGGGGAGCGAGCAGACAGAGGATGCCAGGAACAGTATGCTGTGCATGATATTGTTCGAGGATCGAGTTACGAGGCCCTGTCAAACCGACCGAGAGCCGAACGGGCTGACTAAGGGCCCATCAGGCTGACTGAGTGCCCCTTTAGGGCTCCGGATAATCCCCTCAACCTGACCAACAGGCTGCTCAGGCAAACATATAATTGTTGTTGTTTCCCGGATTCCACCGGTGGTATATTTAATGCAACTGAACATCGATTAACATCAGGAACATTAAATGGCAAATGTCAGTAAAATATGCATGAGCAATGATGATATTTTAATCGAAACATTTATGCTAATATATACGAAATGTAAGATATAACACAGATATAATCTCATATCATAGGTATGGGTAGTCCGACGATATTCCCTCAGAATAACTGAAAGAGCCCTTCAAGCCCCCCACAGAGGTCCCTTCAAGCTGACCAAGGGATACCTCAAGTCGACCTATGTAAGGCCCCTCAGGTGGACTGGTGAGCGTCATGCACACTGAGGGTCTCTCAGGCCAACTTAGGGTCCTTTAAAACGACCGAGGATCCCTCATACCAACCAAAGTCCCCTCAGACCGAACTTAAAGGGACTGTCCCACATTAACATAAGATTTGAGTTGAGATAGCCATTTTGCGTGCTTGGCATTGAAATTATGTATGTATAAGTTAAACACCACCCGATGTCGATCATAATGAAATTTTGAAGGTTTGGTGTGACATCGTAACTCCCAGTCCACTGTGTATTTGAATGGTGATTCTTGAGCCGATGTCGTCGTCCCTTTTACTAAATGTTTGTTATAGTCGGACTGTTTTACCTTTGGCCATACATTTAGCCACTTGACACTAGTCATACCATATGGTGGCGTCAGGTTGTGATTGGGGCTCTCAAACTTTGGTGGTGCTTGCTGCCTGCTTGGACAACGGCGGCCCCTCCCTCCCCAGTTTCCGTGCCGGCCGGGCTGTCACTGTGTGTACTCCCACATTCGGACAAGGCCATTGTAACTCGACCTCAGCGCCATCTAGTTACTCAGGAACATACATAATAGACCGACTGTACGAGTACGAGTATATACTCGTATACTGCCATGAGTGGAGAATCACTTCCAAAGTTGGTGTGGTCAAAGGTATTGTATTTTTTTTTGCTTAGCCTGACAAAATACTCTGATACATAATACATTTGCATCACACAAAAATGAAACGTTGGTTTGGATGCTACTCCGGCCCTGGCTCATATTTTGTACACACTTAGTATTGGTCAGGGCCGATGGTTCGCCTCGTGACTTGCTTCGCCATGTGATGATATGATGCAGGGAAGAAGTTAAGCTATGCACCTTTCAGTAGCTCAGTATGCAGTTCGCGGCAATAAGTCGTCTTTGTTCGATTTATTCTTTATCTGGGCTGCGGGATGGGCGGTGGTTGAGTGGTCAGTGTCTTCGATGGTGACTGGAAGGTCCTGGGTTCGATACCGAGCCGCTCTCCCGATTTCAACCCATGCATGCCTGTATCGCCTCCGAATGCCCAAATACAATAGAGCGGCGGGACGTAAAACCCCAGTAATCATTGCTGTAGGCTGCAGCAGCTGTGAACACCAATGAGTGGTGGACGTTACTTCCTTTATTCTGAACTTGCACGCATTGGAAGCCCACTCGACGCAATGACCAATTTTGCTTTCTTGGCCTATGCAACTGTACGCGCTGTTTGATCATTTGTCGGGAATACTTTTACCCCGCTAAGCAGCTGCAGTTGTTACCGTGTCCTAGCATTGTCACTTTCTGCCCCATCGCGAGGGCTTCTGGAGTCGGTCCCACGCTCTATATCGCAAGAAGTGTTTCAATGGCAGCCGCCGGACTCACACTGGTTCCACTTTACAGATGACTGGGGACAACCGCCAGCGAAGAAGCCAGGGCAAACAAAGAAAACTCCGGCGAAAAAGGCAAAGCCCGCGGCGGAAAAGGCGAAACCCGCGGCGGAAAAGGCGAAGCCCGCGAAGGAAAAAGCGAAACCCGCGGCGAGGTGGGCAACTGCGGCGTCGTCTACAACTGATGCCATTCTGGAGCCGGAGCAGCAGCCATTTGCCGCCCCCGCTCCTGTCAAGTCGGGCCGGAAACCGGCAACGAAGCCGACGGCTCCCAGCCGATTATACGCCCTGGATCGGGACTCAATAGACAGCCGCGCCTCGGATGTGTTCATTGTGCCTGTCGTGCCCGCCGCCGCCAAGAAAGCGAAAAAGGTGGCTGCCGCCCGGCCGCCCCCGCCCGCACCCCGGCCTCCACAGCCGCCAGCAGCGACGGAAGCGATGTTCGACAGACCCTTTTCCATGGACAGGATGTCTGTGGACAGCATGGCATCCGAGGCGATCGTGCGACCCACTGTTCCATTCGTCCCCAGACCGAAGAAGGCGGCCGTGGTTGGTACGGTGTCGGCCCGCCCAGCCGCCGCCACCGCCACCGCCGCCTGGTCGCAAGATAGCGGAGTTGAAATGACCTCTGAGTCTTTCGCCAAGCCGTCAGCGGCCGCAAAGAAGACCAAGAAACCGACGTCAGTGGCGTCCCGCGCCGCCCCGACCGCCGCTTCTGCTGGCCGGGGCAAGAAGCGAGCTCCAGCAGTGGCTGACACGTCTGGGGATGATTCGGTGGTCCGTCCAGCCGCTGGCCGAGGCAAGAAGCGAGCTCCAGCAGCGGTAGTGGTTGACACGTCTGGGGATGATTCGGTGGTCCGTCCAGCCGCTGGCCGAGGCAGGAAGCGAGCTCCAGCAGCGGCTGACACGTCTGGGGATAATTCGGTGGTCCGTCCAGCCGCTGGCCGGGGCAGGAAGCGAGCTCCAGCAGCGGCAGCGGTGGACACGTCTGGGGATGATTCGGTGGTCCGTCCAGCCGCTGGCCGAGGCAGGAAGCGAGCTCCAGCAGCGGCAGCGGCGGTAAACTCGGCAGACACGACGGAGGAGGACTGGGAGCCGGTGGTGGTACGCCGGACCGCCGCCGCCGGCCGCCGCAGGGTCCTTGCTCACTTCGAGTCGGAAGACGAGGGTGATGTGGTCGACGCTGCGTCAGCGTCACCGCCCGCGGCCGGTAAGCAATGGGCCGGGCCTCGTTTGGGGGCTGGTTACCTACCTGTGGTGACTTAAGCCATACCCTACCTCAAGCTGTATGGGTGGTGATTTGCTTGACGGCCTAAGGCAGCTAACATTTGTTTTTCGCTTAACCCGCGCGGCGTAGTGGTCTCCAACCGAACGCGCGGCGTAGGGGGGTAAATTTTACCCCCTCTTATCTTTCGAACCAATAACCGCAGCGAGATGCGCAAGGCGGCGATCGAAAGCTCTCATGGAAACGAATCGAGCAACCCGGATTGTTTCAATAGGTCAAATAAGTCAGGTCAACGGTCCAGGTCATAATGAAAAATTCAAAGTTAAATTGAAGTTAATGGTCATAAACTTTCAATTAATCCTTGATTAAAACTATCAATGCAAAAAAGCTCTCAAGGGTATCATCTCCGCCATTAAGGTAAAAGTAGGATTTGACATGACAGGTTAAGGTCAGTCACAAAAGGTCAATTGTCACGAAAGAGGTCAAAAGAAAGTCTGTGACACATGTTTTAGAGTTATTATTTGCAACGTAAAAATCGATAGCAACAGTCTTTTTACAACTTGGAACCCATAAAAGTCAAGATCAGTCACTAACAAAACGGAACGACTAATATTAAATAAACAATGCATGTTCTAGGCCAGTTTTGTCTCATAAACACAAAAATGACATTTTATATAATCTTATCAGGTAAAAAAAAAAAAAAAAAAAAAAAAAAAAAACGTAATTACAAATTACCTTCTATAGTGTGCCCCTGCCTAGTGTGCCTGAGCCCAGTGTCCTGCCCTAGTGTTTGCCCTGCCCCTTAAGTTGTGCCCTGCCTAGTGTGCCCTGCCCTAAGGTGCCCTGCCCTAATGTGCACCTGCCCTGCGCCTTGTGCCCTGCGCCCATGCGCCTGCGCCCCTGCGCCCTGCCCTGCGCCCTGCGCCCTGCGCCTTGCGCCTGCGCCCTGTCCTGCGCCTGCGCATGCGCCCTGCGCCACTGCGCCCTGCGCCTGCGCCTGCGCCCTGCGCCCTGCGCCCTGCGCCCGCCGCCCTAGCGCCTGCGCCTGCGCCCTGCGCCCTGTGCCCTTGCCTATGCGCCCTGTGCCCTGCGCCCTGTGCCCTGTGCCCTGTCCTGTGCCCTGTCCTGTGCCTGCCCTGGCCCTGCCCGTGCCTGCCCTGTAGCCCTGCCCTGTGCCGCCCCGTGCCCCTGCCCTGTGGCCCTGCCTGTCCCTGCCTGTACCCTGCCCCTGTCCTGCCCGCCCGTGCCCTGCTCTGTGCCCTAGCTCTGTCCCGCCCTGTTCCTGCCCTGTGCCCCTGCCGTGCCCTGCCCTTGCCCTGCCCTGTCCACTGCCCTGTGCCCTGCCCTGTCCTGCCTGTGCCCTGCCCTTCCTGCCCTGTGCCGCCCTGTGCCTGCCTGGCCTGCCCTGTGCCCTCCCTGTGCCCGCCCTGTGCCCGCCCTGTCCAGCACAAAATATACCAAGAAAAAGAATAAAAAAAGCTAACGTCCCGTTGCTGTCACACCCTCCGTGCCTGCCCGTGCCTGCCGTGCCCTGTCCGTCCGTCCGTTCCTGTCCCTGTGCACTACCCCTGTCTGCACTATCCCTGTCTCTGTACACTATCTTCCTGTAACACTGTCCTGTCTCTGTAACATCTGTCACTGTCCGTTAACTGTCCTGTGCCTGTCCTGTGCCCTGTTCCTGTGCCGTCCTGTGCCCTGTCCTGTGCCCTTCCTGTGCCCTTGTCTGCCCTGTTCCTGTGCTCACTGTCCTTGTGCCTGTCCTGTGCCCTGTCCGTGCTCTGTCCTGGCCCTGGTCCGTTGTGTCTCTGTGCCCTGTGCCCTGTCCTGTGCCTGCCTGTCTGTGAAGCCCTGCCCTGTCCTGTGCCCTGCCCTTCGTTGCCCTGTCCTGTCCTGTGTCCCGCCAGTCCTGCCCTGCCTTCTGCCCCTGCCCTGTCCTGTGCCCTGCTCTGTCCTGTGCTGCCCTGTCCGTGCCCTGCCCTGTCTCCTGTTGCCCTGCCCATGTTTCTGTTCTACCTTTTCTCCCCCTGTTGGGGCCCTGACCTGTCCTGTCCCTGCCCTGTCCGTGGCCCTGCCCTGTCCTTGTGTGCCTCTTACCTATATACGCCTGTCCGCCCCCTCCTGCCCTGCCCTGCCCTGCCCTGCCCTGTCCTGTGCCCTGTGCCCTGTGCCCTGTGCCCTGTGCCCTGTGCCCTGCCCTGTACCTTGAACCGCCACCATGACCCACCATGCCTGCTGTGCCCTCAGGCCGCGCGAGGGCACGTCATGGTGCCGCTGCCTCCCGGCTGCAGTACCGTGACGACACGTCACTCGGCCTCAGTTCAAGCCAGCAGTCGGAAAGAAACGACACGGTCTCGTCCATCGAGTCTGAGTGGGGACCGACCCCGGCCGCTAACCGGAGGCCGCCACCCGCACGACAGCCAGGTACGGAATCGGATATCGCTGTAGACACTGCTGTACGAGGGCGTCCAGCACCGCTAGGAATGGTGCAGAGGACTCGGTACTGAACTGAGTTGAGTGGGAAAAGGCACGGACAAATTTGCTTTCTTTTTATAGTTTGAATCCTGCTGACGGTGTGGCTTGACTTTGAGAATGTGATGAACTCTGTTTTCTCGGTATATTATAGTTGTTTTATTAACTAGTTGTCGCCAACTACTGCATCTGGTTCAAAGGAACTCTCAAGGAATCTAAAACGTATAACACAAGTTGTCATTTGTTGCCGGCTTTCATATCATCCACCATGACGTCACGTACACAACAACGGACATGCCATTTATGATCAGCTATGTAAGACCAGCCAGCAAACAATGGTACGCTGTGATGTGTATCGTGCTGAGACGGCTGTGGTATGTTTCAGCTCGGCTGGCATCACCGTCGGAGAGCCCTGAAGCAGCTTCACAGCTGCTGCCGCTGTCACCGCCACCCTCAGACGTGTCGCCGCCTCCGTCAGAGCCAACACCACCACCGCCAAGTGACCCAACACCTCAGCCAGCACGGAAGAAACCGGCACCGAACCGGCGAAAACCTGCCGCTCCCCCACCACAGGAACCGTTGCCACCGCCAAGAGAGCCAACACCTCCACCGCCAAGAGACCCAACACCCCCGCCAGCACGGAAGAAACCGGCACCGAACCGGCGAAAACCTGCCACTCCCCCGCCAAGAGAGCCAACACCACCCCCAAGAGAGCCAACACCACCACCGCCAAGAGAGCCAACACTCCGCCTCACGGAAGAAAACCGGCAACAGAAACCGACGAAAACCTGCCGCTCCCCTCCAACCACGGAACTGTCGCCGCGCCAAGAGAGCCAAGCACACCACCGCCAAGAAAGAGCCAACACCTCGCCGCCAAGAAACCCAACACCTCCGCACACCGGAAAAACCGGCACCGAAACCGACGAAAAAACTTGCCGCTCCCCGCCAAGAGAGCCAACACCACCACCGCCAAGAGAGCCAACACCACCACCGCCAAGAGACCCAACACCTCCGCCGGCACGGAAGAAACCGGCACAGAACCGACGAAAACCTGCCGCTCCCCCACCACGGGAACTGTCGCCGCCGCCAAGAGAGCCAACACCACCACCGCCAAGAGAGCCAACACCTCCGCCGCCAAGAGACCCAACACCTCCGCCAGCACGGAAGAAACCGGCACCGAACCGACGAAAACCTGCCGCTCCCCCGCCAAGAGAGCCAACACCACCCCCAAGAGAGCCAACACCACCACCCGGGAGACCTCACCGCCCCCGCCCCCGGCTTCGGAGGCGCCGGCGGGTGATTTCGTCTTCCAAAAGCCGATAATGCCGGCGCCAAAGCGTTGCGGTCGTCCTCGCAAGAAGCCGGTCGACACCGCTTTCCGGGATGATGAGGCCGTTACGAAGGCTGCGTCCGAGCCGCCACCGACGACGGCGGTCGGCCTGGACGAGAGCGTGCTCAGACGAAGCACACGCAAGCGGCAGGCGCCACGCATCTTCTCACCACCGGACTTTAGTAGCTCGTTTGTGAGGCCCAGCGGTCGGAATCGCATGGGAATTACCCCTCAGCGTGATGATCTAAACGAGAGCATCGTGTTGCGTGAAGCCAAGAAGCGGCCGGCACCTGCCCCTCAGTCGCCAACGGACCTGAATGCTAGTGTCGTGACGCGGGGCGCTCGGAGGCGAGCAGCGGCAGGGGTGGTGTCGGACGATCTGGAGACCGGTATTGTGACACATAGCGTGAGGAAGCGGGCTGGCAGGCAAGCACGGGCTCCGGACTTAGAGATCAGTGTTGCAAGTGTGAAGAGGCGTGGCGGCAGGAGAGCTCCAGACCTAGAGAGCAGCCTCGTGACTCGCAGCACGCGAAAGCGGGAGGCACTGAGACGGACACCACCGCTGCTTCTGCGAGGTTCGCCGGTCAGTGCGAGGAGCCCGGTGTTCCCGCCAGTACAGCTGTTTGAGCTGGAGGTAGCGACTCCGATTAGCCGACGGGCCGCCACCACCACCACCTCCGCCGCCACCGCCGCCACCGCCGCCACCGCCGCCACCGCCGCCACCGCCGCCACCGCCGCTGTGCGAGGCACTGCCCGCCGGGGTAGAGGAACGAGGAAGTTGGCCGGCCAGACTAGACAGTGGACTGCACAACCGACTGTCGCGGATATGGAGCCTGTACCACCTGCCGCGCCAGCGCCAGCGCCAGCACCGGCACCGGCACCAGCGCCGGCACCGGCACCGGCAGCGGCAGCGGCAGCGGCCGCAGCGCCTGTGCCTGCCCCGGTGCTGGCTCAGTTCGCAATGCCGACAGGACCTGTGGGCCTGCCTCAGCTGCCGCTCGTGGAGGAACGTCCTGCAATGCCTGTCTGTGAGTGGAAGTGGAATAGGATTAATTCTCTTATTTTTGGGTGAAAGGAAACGTTTGCAGATTAATCATGTATTACTTTGACATTCCGAGTTGCAGTTAATTGATGAAAAAGCGCTGACTGATTCGTTCTGCGTGTTTTGTACGCAATGACGGATACAGAACGGGTGGTTTGGGGGGGGGGTATCGCACAATCCTGAAACTCAATGGATTTTGCTTGTTTATCTCGCTATTGGCTGGGGGGGACGCCCTCCCTCAGGGATTTTCACAATAGCTCAAAAACGAACAGTACTACCAACGCAAAACTTCGGGCACCTCCTACATCAATCTCCTTCATCAATTTGACGTCCGGAGTGCAAAAATTAAAATCAAAATAGTCGACATTTTTCGAGTTTTATCAAATTGAGTGACGTCACTACACAATACTTTGACGCAAATATCAGCTAAACTCTTAAACAGGCTGTACAAAGGCCATTCTACAAGTAAAATGCAATACAAAAGCGTTAAAAGGTAGCAAATGACAAGGGATAGAAAATGGCTATCTCGGATTTATGGAAATTTTGGTTTTTGACCCCCCAAACAAAAATGGGGGAAAATGCTATCAAAATCATTTTTTTATATTTTCAAAAACCGGAATATATCTATAAAACCAGATATGTACAATACCCAAACAAAATTTCAAAGCAATATCTCTATTTTTAAATGGCTGATGGCCTCTAAGTATGAGTACCTCATGACGTCATTTTTGAAAGTGCATTTTTTTTTTACCAGATACATACAAATAAATGGCACCACTATATTTCTGAGACAAAACTGGTCTATAGATATTCCTTTTGTATTTATATTTATCCATTTCAAATTTTGACCTTATATGATCTGACCTTGATCTTATATCGGGCGAGGTTTGCAAATGGTTGCTTAAATCAAATTGTATGTGTAAGATAACC
>VOPJ01000923.1:0-10837 GCA_014673585.1 Semibalanus balanoides
ATCGCGATAAAGCATTCCCTACCATTAAAAAAAAAATGAACACGCACTCTGACAACTTCGAACTTTCTTTATTCACACTGGCGGATTCAAGGGGGCATCAGGGGCAAATGCCTCCCCCAAACCACTTGAAATCGGCGCAAATTTACACATTTCCTGATGAAGAAGGACATCTACCTATCTTTTACGGAGGAAAGTTTATTTTAAAACGTCAAGCATGCATAAGGGAGCGAAATCCGATGATTTAAAAAATACACTTTTTCGGGGTGATGGTCTCTTCGGTCATGGCATGGCATGGCAGGTCATGGCACCACAAACTAAATCCTAGATCCGCAAATGTTTATTCATGACCCGTGACCTATGACCTGTTTCTCAAGGTCATGTCAGGGGTAACTGGCGTCCCGTAGTATCGATCCTTGTTACATGTGCAGTTTCCGAGTGTTTGTTGTTCAGGAGCGTATGCACTAGTGATGTCGTTTTCCCTAAATTTCCTGACCAAATTACCAATACCAATCCATTACCGAACAGGAGGCATTTTGGTTAACCAAAAACCGACCAATTTGGTTTGAAGCGAAAAATGTCCGAAATTTGACCGATTTTTACATTTAAGGTGGTGGTGGTATATGTAATATGTATATTTTACCATGCATGCAATACTTATTTTTAAGGACCTCACTTACTCTCGTGAGCAATATCTTCTATCTTGATATACTAATGATGTGTTCTACTTAGTATTTATATTAATTGATTTAATTTTGAGCAAACTAATCATCAATTTGCCGGATAGAAATAAAAATGCGTAAGCATGTGACAAAAAGGTGAATTGTTTCAGATTAGGCTGACCGAAAAGTGTCCAAAAAGGCATAAGCCTGACCGACCGATTACCAAATCGGTCACACATTTTTTTTGGTTACCAAAATTTTGGCTACTGATTGACACCACTAGTATGTACAGGTGTTTCCAGGTGACAATTGTGGCTTCCGCTGAGATTGTGGCCTCGACTGACCTCTTCAGAGTTCAACCGAGGTCACTGACCTCCGATGACCTCAGATGACTTTTTTTGGCTTCTCGCCGTTTCTTGGACAATTTGTGACGCTGATTTAAAATCTGAGATCAATTTTACATAATGATATGTTCAACTGGGGTCATGCGCTTCCACAGGTAAACCGAGGACACTGACCTAAGATGACCTGACATGACCTTTTTGGAATGTGGCAGTTTTAATGATATTGTGTGCCGCTGATTTCAAATTTGGCACTCATGAAGCAAACTAAGAAGTTCCATTTAGATTTAAGCTCGTTCAGTATTCAATATTTACAAATTTACGATGAAATGACATTTGGGTTATTGACATGACCTCAAAGGTCACCTTTTAATCCAGGACCTGAAATTCGGGTGTTAATGGCTTCTTCTCGTCACAAGCAACATGCTCGTTTTTTTAATCGGAGCTTTAACTCAATTAGGGGCGAACCGCCAGGGGGTCATACCCCTGCGCCACCCAGACATGCAGTGATTTGCCCTACCGGGCGAGTGGTTAAGGCTTCTCCGTGGGTCATATATACTCACAGTCTACAGAATGCACACAAATGCTTGGCACAGATATATCACAAGATGCTCGCAGAATGAACCGGCGGAATGTGAAACAGGGGAGGCTTGGGAAGCTCCTCCAGCTCCCTGTGTTGCTCCTCCTGCGGCTCTCCAAGCTCGATCTCCAGCGACTGGTAGCTCACGTTCAGCATGACGTCATTGGCGGTCAGCGTGACGTCATTGGGGAACGGGCAAATGTTTACCGATTCGTCCAGCTCCTTACGGCTGCCCCATCGGAGCAGCTTCTTCATCAGCTCAGACATGGCTGAGGCTGTGTCTCGGGACAGGTTAGCCGTAGGTGTTTTTCACTGGAGGTTCTATATGGGAAGGAAGGCGTAAAACCACAGGCGGATATTTTCTGGAAATAAATGTCCCGGTAGCAGTTCTTCGTAGACCTCACAGCTTCGGCCTCACCAAGTCACGTTCGGCTGAATGTGCGGCGCCAGCTCTCGCGCAAAAATCCAAACTCACTGCGCGGTTCACACCACACACCACACCGGACACCGGACACCACGGCACCCACTGACTAATGCGCGGTTCACACCACACAACGGACACCACACACCACGGCACCCACTGACCACCAGCTGTCTGCCACCTCCGCAGCAGCTGACCAAACCCGGAACACTGACCGGAGATGACAGACCAGGGGGACTGCCGACTGAGGTCTGATGTCCCTGTCCTGCCCGTCCCGACCCGTCCCGACCCGCCCCACCCTGGTCCCGCCCAGGCCCCACCCAGGTCCCGCCCAGGCCAGCCCAGGCCCTGTGCCAGGACCGGTAAAGGTGCCACTTTCTCAGGTCAGATGCCTGTCCTCCCGCTCCGTCCCGACCCCGACCCGCCGAAACTCTCTTCGGATGCACGAGATGACTGGAATGCAGGGACTGTCATGGGCTGGGTGCACCCATGGGTGCCCACCAGGGACTGTCATGGGCTGGGTGCACCCATGGGTGCCCACTCAGTTCCTCCGATTGTCTGGGTTGGGTATGCATTTGTTGACTTTTCATGGGTACCTGGGGGGCATGGGTAAGGCAAAATTTTTATAATAACATGCGCCAGCGTTCTTGTGTTAACTTGAACAACCAGATGGTGTAAGCCAGGAAAAAATGGTGGTTTTTAAATGAATATAGGGAACAGCTTGAAAAATATACTTTGGCAATCATATGACAACAATACATCCTGGTAAGTAATAGGGAAGTAATATTTTTAAATCATGTCTGACCCTTAGTCTGATCCAATATGATAATGTGCACTGCAAAGTGTTCGATATGTCCGAATCAGCAGCAACACACAGGTGCCTGCCAGTATTTATCGTTAATAGTATGTAAGTCAACGTGTTAGGATAATGGTTGCAAATTTTGTGAAAATAATTATCTGCCTTATCTGAATGGGCCCCAATGGGCATGGGTATCAATATTATGGAATTTGAATGGGTCTGGTTGGGTCTGGGCTTGGTGTTCATTGGCTTCGGCTGGGCTGGGCTTGGGGTTTGGGCACCCATGATAGTCTCTGCTGGAATGACCATTATCAAACACCTGTTTGGTTGCCGGGTGACTCGCAGGGATCGGTGATCTCTGTTTGATAAACTTTTTTTCCGAATCGGCTGGGGAAAGTGGTTTCTCTGTTCCTCAGCTGTTGGTGAAAACATCGTTTCGCTTTTTCATGGACGCCATAAAAATAGTATACTTTTTATATGTTTCCCAAAGTCTCATTTTCTGTTTTCAGAACTGACCAGAGAAAGCGCGTTTTTACGTCACTCCAGCCTCTTGAATAACATTATTTATGACTTAGCATTTGGCGTTTTTCATAGGTAATATTTCACAAACAAAACTATTCACAAACAACGTGAATTTGCAAGCAAGGCTCCGTCACAGGGGGAACGGGGGGACGTATCCCCCCAACATTTTCGGATTTTTAATTACGCCTATGGGTGCTGCATGAAAATAATCGACTTCAGAATGCCTCCGTCACGACATCTTCCGGATGGTGGCGGCGCCCTGTTAGCGAGTTATGAAATAAGGCATTACACGTCGTGGAAAATCAAAGATGGAATTACTTAAATCAAATACATACCTACATAAAATATTCCCCCAAAGTCCATTTTAACTTCCCTTCTTTTGTGACTGTGAGTTTCATTAGAAATTGTATTCATCAAGTCGACCGGATCGTGTTAAAGCTTACAGGGGCGCAGCCCCTGCAGAGGAGGCACGTGCCCCGGGACTTTCTTATTGGGGCGACATTCACACTAAAAAAGTTATCGGCGACATCCTTTTTTGCGTCTTTTCAGGGGCCCTGCAAAATACAGTGTCCTAAATCCGGGGTAATGTATTTTTTCGATATTTTTTTGTTGGGGGGGATCTTTGCCGAGGATGCCCCTTGGGATGCCGTCTCCCTCCCTTGCCGAAGGTCTGGCTGTGCCTCTGAAATTTTAGCATGCCATGGCAGGTCAGCTGATAATGTCTAATTATGTCTAAGTAAACAGGGATGATCTATAACATTGCTGCTATGCTATTGATCATTCCTCTACACTTATTCTCAATCATCATGGCAAAAGCAACCATCAAACACATTTATCATGTCTAAGCTTACTATGATTATAAATGCATGAATATTATCTTCATGCTTACTTCTAATTCAAACGCCCCACATTCACTCCACGGGAGGCACTACCTATTTGTCAAATGTTTGGTTTGATCTCGAATTAATGGATGGCGGCCTAAGACCGAAATATCGCTACAATATATGTCATTTCGTCAAAGATGCTGGTAAAGGGCTTCAGTAGTTATGTTGATTGGTGTAACTGTAGAGCTTCCGTTTTACATTATTTTTACCTTCCTTTCCAAAAGGTCACAAGTACTTAACCCTCTTACTGTCGCGGGCGGCGATATCGGCCCCCTATGAGGTTTTCGGCGGTAATGCGGTCAGTCCATGTAACTTCAACACTCAGAATCATTACTAAAACTGTTGTCTTTGGCTTTTTTTCCCATACATTTGCATTGCGCATCGAATATGGTGTACTTTTTTTCCAAATTAATTATTATGAGGGGGTCACGTGACAGTTTATCTTAAGGGGCAGTGTTCGGCCGTTTTGACACAAATCTTTGCAATGATTAAGACTCATGGAGAGAAAGTTGTTAAAGAAAAGTGTTAGCAAAAACAGACATCGGTAGAGAATTGGATGTTTTCTTCAGCACTGGCTATACTCAAAAATAATCAAACCAATTTTTGAATTTGAAATCCAAATTTTTTGATAGAGCCTATTTAATTTTTTTTCACCAAATGCATGCAAGTTGTTGTGTTATTTTCAGAAGTTTGATGTTAGAAAAGACCGAGAGTTAATAATTTATAGAGTACAAAATGCCTAATATTATATGTGATTGAAGTTTTCGAGGGTGATAATCTAAATATTTGTGGAACCTATGAGTCTATTGTTCAAATGCTATACTCTTCCAATATAAGTTATGAGGTTTTTTGGGTGTAAAATGATTAAAAACGATAGGGTTTAATACAATTTGCATTCTCCAATTATTTAGTATCATTGTATAATCTTAGGCCATCTTGATGAAAAGGATGAATTTTATAGTTCAGTGCCTTTTGAAAGGTCATTCAAGGTCACCATACACTGATTTTTATATCAATCTAATCGATGTGTGCGGTAACAAGGAACATCAATAGATGACTCACAAATGGTATCTCAATTGTTTGCTGATTTGTCTGTCGCAATACGCGTCTTTTCTCGATCATGCCATTTTGAACGCGATTTACGTTCCTTTTTGGACCTGTTTTAGTAACCTTGAACCTTGACAACGTTTGGGTCAAATTTGTCCGAATTTGACAAAGTTGCTATGATCTATACTGTAATTCCGCAGGTGGACGTTGTAAGAACCGAGCTGATGGTACCTAATAAAATAAGGTGTGCTGTATATTACTATATAAAGAAGTTTATTGTTTGGATACAATACTCATTGACATGAAAAACAGTGTTTATTTTTAACATTTGATTGTACCTTCTAACCTAGTCCAATCTCATTATGACACTGAAGTCATTTCTGATAGTGTTCGTGAGGAGTTGATAGAAACATTTAAAAACCGTCTTTTACAGCTTATTTCTTTAGTCGGATGTCCTACCTAGCTGCACTCATCGGAAGGGATATCCGAGATAGAATGGCAAGGGTTGCCTGAAAATATCATGTTTGCACAAAAAAATGAATTTTGTGATGACGTCATTTGACCTTGCAAGGTAATGGAACCCAAGGCACCAATTTTTTTTTAAATATAGTTCATTGTCGACCTTTAGTCACACACCAAGTTTCATGTTTCTAGCTCTTATGGCAGCGGAGAATCTGAAGGGGGCCGAATAAGCCCCCCCCGAAGAAGATTCGTATACTTTTCATCCCTCCAGGAATAGGGTTAATATGGGAGAAATGCATTAACACGATCATTGCCAGAGGAGGGTTGATTTCCGCCCTCCCTCTCTTTAGTTTTTTCAGGAATAGCGGGAAAACGGTGGCGTGCAGCGCTGCAAAATTTGGCACAGCAGTTTGGGAATCAGTTATTTACATAGTGTGATTATTTTCCTCAGGTCATCTCAGGTCAGGTCTCCAGGTCAAGTCAAATCACCCCACCTCTAAAAAATTGTGGTCGTGTCACAGCCAAAGTGATTAACCGAACGGTTTGAAACGCACAGAATGTTATCAGATTAAAAATACCTACGATTCGTTTATCTCGTTTCTTAATATCGGTGACCAGGTCGATTTCGTGACCTCCCCATTATAAGTCAATGAGGAAATTAAAACGCGTATATGAATCCGTAGGAAAGGGCTCAAGTTCACCAGTTTTGCCAGATCCACCACTCATGTGCCAAATGAAAAGCCCAATGTCACATTTATGTTATTTGACCTCTACGAGCCAAAACCAGGTGACCTGCAAGGTCACGTTTGTCTTTTCTTCAACCTTCGTTACGTCTTTACCAAATCAAGGTACAGCAATGGAGCTTTCACCATTGTATTTGGCTTGTCGAGACGAATCGATTGATGTAAAATTCGTATTTGACCTGACCTTTAACTGACCTCAGGTCAAGTCAATTTCTGGATGTAACCTATCTAGTTCACCTTATTATCATCCCATGCGTCTCGACGAGACAAACACTTTGGTCAAAGCTGTTTTGCTCTTTAATGTGTCTGTCAAAAGTTATAAATGGCTTCTATTGATGTAACTATTGACCTTGGTCAACGTTGATGAATTTTTATTTACAGGAAATGTAATTATGTTTTGATCGATTTTCCGCGTCTTCTAGCTATCGAGATATAAACGGTGTTATTAAGGACACTCATATGTAACCTAAGTTTGACCTTTGGCGACCTCTGGTGACCTCAATATTAACCTGACCTAAAAGACCTATTTGATTTCGATACAGCTTGCCTCGAGCATCTCTAACGCCGTTTACCGTTTGTCGTTACGTTGCGTGGTTTTCGAGGTCTTGGAGAGGCGGAAATCAACCCCTCAGCAGTTCGTTGTTGGCGCGCGACCCCCGGCAGTGCGCGAGTCAATTTGTATGCATATAGGTATAGGTATGTACTATATATGTTCCTGTTTCACGACATGCGCATCAAAAGACAGCGTGAGTCTTCTTAATTGGGGTAACTTGGATGCATGACCAACAAAGAAATGTGAATGACAACATACATTATCCTCGGAATGCCTTACCTCTCACTGAAATGACTCCTATCCAGCTCCGGACCGTTCTCTAAGCATGCAAGCGCATCGCTTCTCGGCGTCTCGCAGGGGTCCTCAAACCGTGTCTCCGTGTGCTCCTCAAACCCCTGAGAGAGCCGACACACCGCAGCGTTCCAGTACTGGCCGGCCAGCCACATCACGAAGTGTGTCCTGCTCTCGCACTCCAGTCTGGCCATCACTGCTCCCATCGCCGCGCGACAGCACGGCAGCACGGCAGCACGGCAGCACGGCAGCACGGCAGCACGGCAGCACGGCAGCACGGCAGCACGGCAGCACGGCAGCACGGCAGCACGGCACTTGTTTTTTCACCGCGATCACGCCGGTTTCGGAAGACGCGCCGAGCCCGAGGGTTCTTGAGTGTGTTTTTTATTCGGAAACACTGCGCGTCTGGCGTGCGTTCAGTCTCGCACAAAGTAACACTGCCTTGGTCCTGGGCTCTGCGAATGGACCGGATGGCTTTCAGTAGACGTTTTAACAAAACGAGCTAGTATTTGAATCGGAAAGATTGCACCATGTAGATCCGACGAAGCTTGCCACCATGACCTCGAGTGCCACCACGACCACTCGAGGTGAATCCCGCCTGAACACTGCGTTCTCAGCCCGCAAATAACGACTGTGTGTGTGCAGTGTGGCTGCGTGATCCCAACTGTACACGCAGTTGGTCTGAATGGCAACAGATGGTAAAGTAACCACCACCACCGGTGCCGGTGGCGGTGTTGGTGTTAGCGGCCTATGCGGGTCCACCAGATGCAGTTTCCAGTTGTGTCGGCGGTTTGGGGCCACATGACTTCTTACCGCAGTGGCAGAAAAACGCAGCGGCATCTGCCGGCCGCCCGCTCGTGGTGAGATCAGTGGATTGGTTGTTAGATGTGTATGCATCGAACAGTTTCAATGTGTTCCCGAAATGCTTCTGCTTCTTGATTGTTTCTGAAAGCATTTAAATTACAAAAGAAAGTGAGTTTCTGTTTTGTATGTAACACATGTTTTGTATGTTTGATCTCAAATGCACTCTTTGTGTTGTACTTTTTCCAAAGCGGTCATGGGATAAGCAGAATTTAAAAGCAAGCAGCTGGAAAGTCAATGGATAACTTCATGATTTGGATAATTGCATAATTAATTTGATAGCCTTGTACGTTGTGCCGTGTGCATAAATTATGTCGATTAGTGCACAAAGATACTTCTATCTACACTCTATAGAGGTAAGCAAACTACCCTTGCTTTCAATTATTGCACTTTTTATCTTAAATTCAATGGGATCATACATGAACGGAACAATATTCCAACAATTGTTATGATAAAAGGTTGGGTACGTATATTATTATTATTACAGTATATTAATCAAATAAATGGAAACCGTACAAGCAGCTCTACATATACCATTAAGTAAATACATGATGAAATAATAACAATAGCAGCGAGATAAGTGTGTGTTTCAACGTAAAAGCTGCCAATTGCCATCACCAATAGTTTTACGTAATTTGAATGATGACGACACCACCAAAGATATTCCTTTTCAAGTGAGGAGACAAGGAAGACGTTCTCTCCTACCCCGCACCCTACTGGGGTAGGGATTGTGTCAGAACAGCCGTCCCAGAGGTTATTTGGAAACGGCAAGCGCCCTAATTTTTCTCCCACTTTATCCCCATCCTTAGCACAACTTTTTCTGAAATATTTGACCCTAAGTCATCTCAGGTCAGGTGTGCAGAGCCGTTCATGGAGTGGAAATTCCGTACGGGAATAGGAACGGGACGGGAATGGGTGGGAATTGGGCAATTTCGGGGAACACTATATCAGGTTGGAACGGGTTACGGGACAGACCATATAATTTTGTCGTGATAAACTAAAAAATGTGAAACCTTATTTAAAACGATGCAATGTGCAGTGAATATAAAACATTGCATAAAACAAGACAAAAACATGCCAAGGTTCCAGAAAGCAGGGCGTGTAAATCTCAGAGGCCCAGCGGGGTCCGGTCTATTTCCGTCGTCTCGCCAAGAAGGCTGCCTTGACAAGTTGGATTGCTTCGAATCTTGTCAGGCTTATTAGACACACAATCACTTAAACTGACATGGTCATAACGATAGCGGTATTCTCAAACACGACGTGGTCTCATTAAAACAACGGCGATCGATTCCAGGTATATGATTTCTCTCGTTCCATCTCTAAACATCTGCAAGGAACCGGTCCTCTGGGAACCGGTCCTCTAGGGAAACTGAGAGATCTTTCAAAGAGCTACTCCGAACGGGAAAGCAGTTCCCAGAAAACGTGTGTCTGAGAAAGTTATAACTTGTAATAGCCTTTTATATCTTCGGGAAAGTGAGTCGATGTTTTTTAATTACTATTAAGTATGCAGCAAGCCTTTGCTAAATGCGAAGAGATGTTTCTCGCTATGTGTTCTCTCTACTTACTCGGTATAGAAGGTAAAAACAACACATCATATGTGTGTAGGAAATTTGGAAAACGACACAATCGCAGACACATTGTCGCTTATATGTATACATTTCAGATTTATCCCCGCCCAGCAGTCGCACTTGACGTATAGTGTAGGTATGTATAGCAGAGTTTGAGCATAAATCCAATGCTATTTTTGATAGTCCTTCGATTTCTGATAATATGCGGTATATGTATGTTCGTACTACATTTAGTTGTCACAACTCACATGGAGCTATTTAAAATACGGAGATAAATAATTGCTACGCATTTTGAAATAAAATCAAAGCGAAGACGTTTTTTCAAGAAAAATACACCTGATGAACTAAAAATGTATTGTATTGCATAGGTAAAATGATCAATGATATTAATCATTATTGACGTTTTAGAGTCTTGACGTTTCAGACAAGTCTCCCCAGAGTTTGTTTTTCTTTTTTTCTTGAAAAACTTCTTACACATTCTGCGCATCTCTCTGATTTTGTAAACTGAGTTTACAACAATTACACATATCATGTCGAAATTTAGTTGAAATTGGTTGAGTAGTTTCGGAGATAATGATGTTTTGATGACGTCATGTTCGTAAAAAAACGATAAATATTGGAAAAATAATAAAAATATAAATTTGATGCAAACTGCAAACGAAAAACATCAAAGGCGTAAAAATAATTTTCTGAAGTATGACGATTTTGAAAATACCAAATTTTGATTTTTTGACCCCTATAAAGTAATTATTTATTTTTTTGAAAAATCCCCACAAAATCAAAGTTTTTAAAGATAATTAAAAACCAGAATATATATGGGAGAACTGATAAAAAACAATACCAAAACCAAATTTCAAAGCAATATCTCTATTTGTGACCAAGTGATAGCTTACTAAGTGTAAAAAACTGATGACGTAATTTTTTAATTCATTTTTTTACAATTCTTGATCAGATACGAAAAATAAATAATTGTTTCTGAATTCCGGAGCCAAAACTGGTCTAGAAACATGCCTTTTTTATTTGTATTTATCATTTTTTAATTTTGCGGTTTTCTGATTGCTATTCTGGACGTGATCGAGTCGAAGTTGCTAATGTTAATCGTCTAT
>VOPJ01000924.1:0-19758 GCA_014673585.1 Semibalanus balanoides
GACTCCAGCCCCGGTCCCGGCCCACCTTTGAAGGCGGGGGTGTCGGCCAGCCGGCAGATCTGAGTGGTCCCAGTGGCCAGTCGTTGAGCCCCTCCCCTGCCGGGTTCTCCAGCGGGTTGTCCAGGCCGACGCCGCCCGTCAGCAGGAAGTTAGATTCACGCTGGTCGATCTTACCCTGCACCCTGGAACAGCGGCAGAGACGGAGTCAGGTGAGACAGCAAGGGTCGGCATGAGCACAGGGCTATATTACGGATTTATAAGGACGTATGTTTGTATTGGCATGCTGTAGGCTTATAAAGCAAAAGCTGAGCTATAATGTTTGTTCTCATATCATGGAGCATCACAGTATTTTAGCTAGCATATCTGAGCATACGTTCCAAATGCACGATCGCATCGCATGATTCTTCTGGCTAACGCCCGAGTCAGCAGCCACGCTGAGAAGGAAGGCAGCCGCGTCCGACTTACATGAGCAGGTTGCAGCACAGTATGAACGAAAAGAGTAATTTGTCCTTCTCGAACAGCGAGCGGCACACATTGCAGTAGAGGTTGTAGGTGAAATGGTCCCGCAGGTGACGCAACCGCTTCTCCAGGTTCTTGGACTTATTGCTGCGGCATATAGGTGTGCCAATGTCAAGGCGACACTGATCAGACGGACGTTGAGTGTAATGTCGTGACAATCTAGTGGTTTGCAATACTCAATATAACACGGTGGTTGGCCTACGCTTGTGGCCACAACTTATTCCCTCTAAGCCTCCCCACAAATACTATAAAGACATACTAAAACACCACTAGCATCAGACCTGTCACATACATGAGCCGTTCACTCGTGTTCGTAGTTCCCCCGACTGACCTGCTCTCGATGCTGTTGATGTAGAGGTTGACGAACCATGACAGGCTGTACTGGTACATGGGGTCGATGTTGGGCAGGTCTGTGATGGAGAAGAACAGGACCGAGGAGTGGCTGGCCATCGGCCGGTACTCCAGTCGCGACACCTCGATCGTCTTCTCCGTCTTCTTGGCCACCACCTGCTTCTTGTTGATCTCGTCTGAGATAGACTGCAGACGGCAGGGGAGCACGAGCAGGGTGTCAGTCAGGGGGGGGGGAGTCGAACACGGACAGTGCCGACACCACTGCAGTGGAGGGTAGTCTCTCCACGTCAGAAATAAACAACGCATTTCAACGGCACTGTGATCGACTACTATAAACTGCAGTCGTCTGACCTTGGAAGAGTCGAGCACTTGGATGGCGGTCTCGTCCTCCAGAATATTTCCCTTGGACGAGGAGAGCGTCTGCAGAATCTTGTCCTCGACCTCCTTCAGGGAGCGGTTGTTGTTGGCCGTCTGCACAATTAGCGCCTGCCGCTCGGCCTCCAGCTCTGGCCTGTTGGTGATACATTATTCGTTACATCTATTCGTCAACACACTGTTCACAACCATTACGTAACATATTATTGGAAGTGTATCTGTATACAGTTCTCTAACATCATACGAGTAAGACTACAAATCATACCACAAGGTACGAAATGTCCGGTTTTCACCTCTATAGCTCGACATCTATAGAGACAAGCATTACAGTCGTTCTACATATCTGGCATAAGCGTGTGTAAGCGACTAGGACGTGTGTGTGTGTGTGTGTGTGTGTGTGTGTGTGTGTGTGTGTGTGTGTGTGTGTGTGTGTGTGTGGTGTGTGTGTGTGTTGTGTGATGTTGGTGGTGAGTGTGTGTGGTGTGTGTGTGTGTGTGTGTGTGTGTGTGTGGTGTGGTGTGTGTGTGTGTGTGTGTGATTGTGTGTGTGTGTGTGTGTTGTTGTGGTGTGTGTAGTGTGTGTGTGTGTGTGTGTGTGCTGTGTGTGTGTGGTGTGATTGGCGTTGGTGTGTTGTTGTGTGTGTGTCGTGTGCGATTGTGTGTTGTTGTGTGTGGTGGTGTGTGATATAGAGCAGAGGAAGAGGAAGAGAGAGAGACGAGAGGAGAGAGAGAGAGAGAGAGAGGAGAGAGAGAAGAGAGAGAGAGAGGGAGGAGAGAGAGAGGAGAGAGAGAGATGAGAGAGGAGAGAGAGAGAGAGAGAAGAGAGAAGAGAGAGAGAGAGAGACGGTTTATGATATCACGGCTTCGAGAACGCATCATCATATAGCTCGTGACACAACAGGGCACAGACGCCGCGGCACTCGAGCGCAGTCAGCCATTGCGAAACCTTTGGTACACGTGTTTGCTGCTCGATTGATATGCCGAATAGGCGTGGTTAACTATCAGGGGTCGCTTTTCTAAACATAAGGTTCTACATTGAATCAGGGTGTAATATACGATGATACTAAGATTTACGCAGTCGTGCGCACCAGCAGAAACGTTGTAGCGTAGCGCGCACTTCCGTGTGTCCCCTGGCTAGAAATCGTCCCTCTTTCAGGCGGCATCATGTCCCTGTGGTCAGATGACTTCAACATCTGCTTAGCAGACCGCAAGCAAAGTCTTTCCCTTCTGTCTGCTAGGGACTCTAGTTGCAGGTCTTCAAGGAGTTGTTGGTAAATTTTATGAAACCCACCTATGAGCTTGAGGGCCCGCTTCTGTACTTTTATATTTGTTTTGCTTGGAAGGCTGTTAATCCAGCTGTAATGTAAACGTGTAATGTAAACGTGTAATGTAAACGTGTAATGTAAACGTGTAATGTAAACGTGTAAACGTGCTGTTAATCCAGCTGTAAACGTGTAATGTCCGCGGAAACGTAGCGACACTTACCGTTCCTTGGCCACCACAATGCCCAGCAGCTGGTCTTCGAGGCCCTCGGGCGTGATCATGAAGTTGAGCAGGGTCACCTTGGTCGATATCTCCGGCAGGTAGTGCGGGTTTCGCAGCTTGGTCGTGATGGCAAACCTGACATCGCGTCACATCATCGTGTCAACCAGCTTTCGGTCACAACTCTAACCGGATCCGCGTACATTTGTCTCATCTATTCATCTATTGATGAGCGCTACGCGAGTCATCGGCCTTTGGGCTCTGGCGTCAGCGAATAGTCAGCGCCAAGTGAACACACATTACAACTGCGTCCTATAATGTAGACAGCACTGTTATCTGCCAACGTCCACGTTTCCCTGACCAGACTATTAACGCAGCAGACACTCTACAGCAGCAGCAGCAGAGGCAAGGCTGTCAGACAGCTGCAGTGTCCCCTTGTCGTTCCGTCTTCACCCGTTACGGCCCAGTTCCCGCTCACCTGAAGTCTGGAGAGTACTCTATCACCGACTCTCCCAGTTTGAGCATCTCCACACCACCCTGTTTGAAGGTGTGTCGCAGCAGCAGTGGCTCCAGAGACGGGTCCAGCTCCTCGCCGACATTCTCCAGCAGTATCGGGTTGCCGAACTGGATGGCGTTCTCCAGCGCCCGCGAGAAGTCGGCGTCCGACAGTTTCAGCACGCCCAGCTTGTTGTCGCGCTCGTTGTTCTTGATCCACTTGTTGGCCTGGCCCTGAGGGTCGATCATCAGCGGCCAGCGACGCGACGCCTGGCGGGGAGAGGCGCGGTGTCAGCAGTGGCGGTGAGGTGGACTGGTATCAGGGCTAGACAGAACAGCTGCAATACGTCCACCACAGACGAACATACATACAGACAGACATACAGACAGACATACAGACAGACATACAGACAGACAGACAGACAGACAGACAGACAGTCAGAACAGACAACGACAAGACAGACAGACAGCAGACAGACAGACAGACAGACGAACAGAACAGACAGACAGACAACAGACAGACCGACAGACAGCACAGTCAGACATTCAGACAGTCAGACAGAGTCAAGACAGTCAGACAGACAGCGAGACAGACAGAACAGACAGACAGACAACAGAACAGACAGACAGATCAGACAGACAGACAAGACAGACTAACAGTCCAAGAACAGACAGTCAGACAGTCAGTCAGACAGTCAGCCAGACAGACAGTCAGACAGACAGTCAGACAGAACAGTACAGACAGAAGTCAGACAGACAGTCAGACAAGACACAGTCAGACAGACCAGTCCAGACAGACAGTCAGACAGACAGTCAGACAGACAGCCCCCCGCCCTACAAGGACGTCAAGACCAGACAAGTCCAGCAGACAGTCAGAGCGTCAGTCAGACCAGACAGTCAGACCGACAGACAGACAGACAGACAAGACAGCACAGTCGACCAGAACAGTCCAGACAGACAGTCAGAACAGACAGTCAGACAGTCAGACATCAGTCAGACAGACAGACAGACAGACAAACAGTCAGACAGTCAGAACAGTCAGACAGATCCACGGACAGACACGACATTTTAGTCAGTTCAGTCAGTCAGTCGTCAGTCGATACACTCAACAGGTCAGTCGTCCAGTAGCAGTCAGTCAGCTCAGTCAGTACAAGATCAGATCAGTAAGGTGCCATTAGATCGTCAGTCCAGATGCAGCTCAGTCAGTTATCACAACAGACAGACAAATCAGACAGACAGACTGACAGACAGAAGACAGTACAGACAGACAGACAGACCAGATAGGACAGTAACAGACAGCACAGACAGACTCAGACGTTTCAGATCAGAGTCAGTCTCAGACAGACAGACAGACAGACAGACAGACAGACAGACAGACAGACAGACATACGACAGCAGCTCACCTGGATAATGACTGCGTTGTCGATCGAGAACGAGTCCTTGGGCAGTCCATTGATGTTCCACGCCTGGATGGCGATGGGGGAGCCGAGGGTGTTGCTGACGCTGAAGGTCTCAGACAGCTTCAGATTCTTCGAGGCGACGTACTTCAGCCAGTCCTGCACACAGGCGTCCCTGCAGCCGGAGATACTGGTTGACCCGCACAATACGCAAGAGACGACACAAGACGGCCACAGAAGAAGCACTTCAGTGAATCGCATTTGTTATGTTTCCTAGCGGATGCTTTCAGCACGATTTGACATCACTTACCTGACCCATTAGCCCAACCATAATCAACTATTACCAAAATCTTCCAAAGCTGCTCAAAACAGACGGCAGCATTGCTCGAAAACGTTCTGCCCTCCCCTCACTGACAGTGACCAAAATCTGCTAGTTCATCAGCAGCTGGTCTGCGGAGCTCGGTCCTCAGCCGTCGCCTGACCTGAAGTTAGCTGTGTACGGTCCCAGGTAGGCGATGGCGCCGGACGAGACCAGCACGTCTCCCGTCAGGTTACCCAGCACGCCCAGCAGGTCAGCCGCCGCCGTCGACCAGCGGTCCTTCTCACCGCCCAGACCGCCTGGTGAACAGAGCCAGGCATCAGCGCCACGTGAAACACGGCACGTGGACAACCGGGGCCGTCAGCCCAGGATCGATCCTGGGAGAGGGCATCTCATCACTAAGACACGCTACTTGAAAATTGTAAAAGCATTCGAGTTGCAGCGAACAGCCAGCAAATAGCAGCCCTAGTCGCACTGCAGCAGGTAGCGTCGGAGCGCCGGTGGTTACCGATCAGCTTCTGTGCGCGCTGCAGCTTCATTTCGCAGAGCTGCACCTCCTCGGTGAGGTGCTGTTTGCGGTCGCAGGCCTCCTGGTACTGGTCCTTGAGCTGCTGCAGCCGCGCCTCCAGCCCCGCCACCTATCGGACAGCGGACGGGACCGTCAGCGCCGCGGTGTGGCCGTCTATGGAACTACACCCGACCAGCTGGTCTGGCCGGCCCCGGCTCCGACTGACTGGACAGTACGTAGCAATGATCTAAAGGTCAGCAGCCGTCGCGTACGCCTGGTCGATTATCAGTCTTTCTATACAGGCACAGCTTTTAGCAAATATACCCACTTCCCCAGGAGGTCGTTGACTTATGCAAATGTCACTGAGTTTCAAGACAGTGGGAAACTCGGAAACAACAGGCGAATAACAAACACTGCTGAGTAGCATGGTAATAGAGACTAGTGAGGTAGTCAACAATTACTGAATTCTGCTATATTTCCTTGATATCACTGCCTTTGCCTCCTGCGAAATGCAAATGCGCATACGCGTCTGTTGCAGGGACGATTACAAATAAAACCAGACGGCGTCCGGCAGCCCCCAAATCATCATCATCAGTCTTGTCACTATGCATGATTCTGGCCGACTGACCTGGGCGCGTTTCTCGTCCAGAATGGCCATGGTCTCAGCCAGCTCGGACTCGGCCTGAGCCAGGTTCGCCTTCTTGGGCGCCACAACCTGCCGACAGGACGCAGCCGTGAACAGGTGTTACACCGGGGGACAGGTGGAAGCTGCAGATGCACGGGAAAGAAGCAGTGACAGGCAATACCGCAGCTCAACGGGTTACAGATGCTAATCGATCCACAATAAACCACAGGCTCTGCAGATAATGTCAATGCAAGGCAGGCACATTGTTTACCATACACATGACAATACACATCGTTGCCAGTCACATATGATTTACCATATACAATACATACATCGTTGCAAAAGTCACATTCTGCAAAGATTGCGAAGACGTATAGTGCACTTAGTTATCATCCCAGTGTCCGTTATAATAAACAGGCAATAGTGTTCACTTGGCAGCGTCCATCAATCGTCCCAACAGTGGCCCTTGTAGGCTTCACTATTTACGTTTCCAGGCCTGCAACGCAAAAACCACCATACCATAGATTAACATTTATGGGTAATAAACACCGCACAATAATTATACCACCCCAGACAAGCAACACCTCGCTGTCAACTCTTCCCCGGGTGATTTCACCGACCTTGGCGACTCTGTCGTAGCTCTCCATGGCCTTGACCCACTTGCAGAGTCCCTCGGCGGCGCTGGACGCCTTGGCCACCACGGCTGGCACGAACAGCGGGTCTTTGATGTACTCGCGCCGAATGCGCTCGATGACTGCCGGCGGGATGTTGTCCTTGTCGTATTCACGCAGCGTCGTCAGGAACGACGTGTCCGTCAGCATCTTCTGACTGGGCCCCCAGTAGTCGTTCATCTGACACCGACAAATGGGGAAGCTATCAGACACTTCAACAGACTCGGCCACTGCTCAGACACCATCATAGCCAACGATCATCGCTATTGACGCTGTCCTCTGCTAAAGCCCGGCACAGATTATTTGAACACACGTTTCGTTTATATTACTTCGTGTAAAAACTAGTCGTGAAAGGGCTATCAAGTGGATCGCTGACCTGAAAATAAAGAACACCATGGTACGCTCGAAGATACACCACTGTCCTGCCAATTAGCACGGTAGCACCAATGAGACGTCAGCTGCACCGCCTCCTCACCTTCTGTCCGGGCTTCTTCGGGTCGTTGACGCGAACCGGCGTGACTCCCTTCATGACACAGACGGCGGCCAGCACCACCTTGACGGCAGCCGGCGGGTTCTTCATCGACTTCACCAGCGTGATGTCGGCCGGCTTCAGCGTGTCCAGAGCCGCCAGCGCCGCTGGAAGTCGACACAAACAGATGCGACACAGCAATTGTGAGACAAGGCGGCAAACATTCAACGCAGAACGCAATTTTGGACAGGAAGACACCCACATCAGCTAAACTCGGCTGATAAGGGAAGGATCATATAAGGAAACGCAGGCGACTGGATTTATAGATTGCAGCTTCCCTCAGTGTGAGTGTTAGAGCTGGACATACCTTCTAGTGCGGGCAACGCCTCGGCAAGGTCGGCCTCGCACTCCTCCTTCAGTGTGGTGGCGGCCTCAGCCTTGATGTTGGCCGCCGTCTCGTCCACCTTCACCCTGTCAGACATCTCCGCTACCTGCGCGACGGACAGCTCAGTCTCAGCTCGAGCTCCTGTGCTCACCGGACGGCTCAGACAGTCAGATAGTCAGATAGTCAGAGTCAGCAGGCGCTGCGAGACAGGCTAACGCCTTACGCCACACATCAACACAACACCGCCTGTGGCAGAATATCGGTCCGACGGTCGCGAGCGGTCGTGTGAGAGCAGTGGGAGCATCTTCAGAAGAGCAGAGGACGGAGCGACAGCGGCGGAGGGACTGACCTGCACCGACTCGATCTCGATGACGCGCACCATCTCCTCCGTCTCCTGGGCGGCGGCCACCAGCTTGGGCTGCAGCGCCTCCAGCTCTATCTGCATGTCGTGAACCTGCACAACGCATACAGACGGACAGTCAGTGAGAAGCGACCGAAAAGAAACCGGCGCTGATGCTAGACTAGTGATTACCCATGTAAAGACGGCAAACCACAGGCGAAGAAAGTGTTTTTATGATCAGCGATAGCCGATTTATTAGACAAGGCTGAGAAATTCTGTATCGGCACTTACAAAAAAAACGTCTCTATAAAAAGAACAACGGTTCACAATGTGCAACATAGATCATGGGTTTTGGCACAGACTATTCGGCCCGCGAGTGAGCAAGTATATGTCGAGTCACCTGGCCACGGGGTCACAGTCTGGCCACGGTGTGACCGTCACGGAGGGTCACGTCCTCACCTGCTGTGCGGCGAACGCCAGCTTGCTGAGGCCGCCCAGGTAGCGGTTTCTGGCGTCGTTGGTCTCTTGCTGGCGCTGGCTGATGAGCTTGCGGAAGGCGTGGATCTGGTCGAGGAAGGAGGAGGGCGTGATGTAGACGTGGCGGCCGAGCGTGCTCAGGAACCGGCCGGTCAGCTCCCTGCCGAGATAGAGCAGAGGTCTGTGGGTGTCACGGCATCGCAACCGCAGCACTGCCGGTCACATGGGCTGTACTGACTCGCCGCTGAAGCCGGGGAGCGGACCTGTACACTGGCTCGACGCCCGTCTCTTGGCACGAGTATCCATTGGGTCAGCCCAAGATCATGTATTATATGGAACATCTGGATAGCTCAAGTTTCCTGTCCACTTCTGTCAAATGGCAAGTCAGAAAATAACTCATTTACTAAAGCAGTTTGACCAGCTAGTGAGAACATATCCAATTGAGAACCATTCGCACATATGTACATCATTGACAGTCCAGCTGCAGCGTCACAGCCGGCGGCGTGCTTACATGGCCGACTTGTTGAAGTACTTGCAGACATCGATAGTGGCCAGCTTGACGTCGTCCTCCAGCTCGACCGCCTCTAAGAACTTCTGTGCCACCCGCTCCAGGGCTTCCTCCGGCCATGGCTGCAGACCGACAGACGGACGGAGGGGTGTTAGTGCCGGTAGAGTAAACCCACCAACAATCACCGACAACACCGACAACGCAGGAAGAGAACGTCCAGCACGGAATCACAGTGATCACAGTCGGAAGACAAACACAGGCTGACATTCGACCAGCCAATTGTGCCTGATCTAACATGAACTGTCAACAGGTCTCCGCCGGCTTTGTTATCGCACCGAGCCAGGCAGTCGTCACCGTCACCATCACTATCACCATCACCATCACCATCACCATCACCATCACCATCACCATCACCATCACCATCACCATCACCGTCCACCGTTCACCGTTCACCGTTCACCGTTCACCGTTCACCGTTCACCGTTCACCGTTCACTGTTCACCGTTCACCGTTCACCGTTCACCGTTCACCGTTCACCGTCACCGTCACCGTCATCACCATTAACATTACCATCACCATAACCGTCTCACCTGGAACCAGTCGATGGTGCAGCAGTTGACCAGGGACGGGAACTGTCGCAGACGGTTGCGGAACGCGTCGCCGATCGGACTGAAGGCGATCACGATGTGGAACAGGTCGCGACACCGCTGGACGAAGAACGCGAACAGCTGCAGCGGACTGATGTCCGCGTTCTTCTTACCGCCCGCCGCCAGATTACGCACCAGCTGCAAACAAGGCAGGCGAGTTGATGGGGCAAAGGTTCAATACTAGTATCAGGGTAAATATGACAAAGCAATACAGTTCGACGGCTGGTACCACATTTGGCAGTCACAGTACTTACAAATCATGACAAACTTGCAGCTGCATGCACAACCATCCTTTCCTTGTATAACGCAAAAATATCCCCGAATTTCTGGTTCCATCTGAGCCGTGGCTGCCGGTGCCCGCCGTTCTGCAGCCGGGTCCTGACTTCAATGACAGTTCAGTGAGAGAGACCCTGTCTCGGCTGCTGCCGTTCGGCCCGCGGTCCTGACTTCACTGACAGTTCAGTCAGAGAGACCCTGTCTCGGCTGCTGCCGTCCGCCCCTCCCCCCGGCCCGCAGCCGGGTCCTGACTTCACTGGCATTTCAGTCAGAGAGACCCTGTCTCGGCTACTGCTGCCGTCCGGCCCGCCGGTCCGCCACTGACCCACCTCCATGACCTCCTGTTTTTCGTCCGGCGGGAACAGGTTAGGCACCTCGCCCGAGTTGAGCAGCGAGTCGATGTCTTCGAGGAACGACTCCTCCTTGATCTGCGAGTCGGTCAGCATGAACACGGTCGGCTTGCTGAGGCCCCCGGCGCCGCGAAGACAGGCCTTGATGTCATCTCGCCATTCCTGACGGCCTGCGACAGTCCGTCACAGTCACACAAACCACTACAGTATGCTGAATGCTAATTTAACTGAACAGGGATGACATAACTGTCAACGCCTCTCTGACAAGTAACATAACTGACAAAACTTCACAAAAGCGCTCCAGACACCAAACTTTTCACAAAAGCACCCCAGACACCACAAAGGCGGCAGCTGGCTGGTGCGACATACCGTACTGTTTGCTGATCTCCGGCTGGAACAGCGTGAACTGCGCCATGGAGGCGGCCAGCCTCGTCAGCGACTGTCTGCCAGAGCCGCCGACACCCACCAGCAGAGCGTTACCGCCCGGGGTCGAGAGGACACGGCAGATGCGGCACAGGTGCTCCAGCACGTACCTGGGTCACACAGCGGACAGGGCGTCACACAGCGGCTCACACAGCGAAACCTGCAGAGGAACACACACCATCTCACGGACAATGACACAAACGGTTCCACACAGCGGAACACACATCACCGTCAAGCATACAAATTGTGCTCCAAAGTTAATGCAAATATCCCCATGCATTTATTTCATCCAGCGAATGTTATCTTCTCTCTCTCCCTCCATCGCCTCAGACCACCAGCCTTTCCCCTCCCCCGTTCCGCCGCCAGCTCTCCAGCAGTGGGAGCGGGGACGTGCCGCACCTGAAGAGGACGAGGTCCATGCCGGTCTTGTGCGTCATGTTGTACTCTTGCAGGGAGCTCATGCAGACCTCCTGCATCTGGTCGAGGTCGGTGATCTCCTCGTAACGTCGCTCCTCGGGCAGCAGGTCGGGATCCATGTAGTCACCGAACATCAGACTGTCCAGGCTCCGCTCAGATACCTGCACACAGACGCAGAAGTCACCGACCGGCAGGCAGGCAGGCGACACACTACAGCTGCTGTAGGCATCCATTGCAGGCCAAAATCCGAACTATAAGACGAACGAACGCAATATATACAATATACATGCCACAACCAAAAGATCTGATAGAGATGGCACTGCATCAGCATTTGCAAGTGTTAAATATGATTTTATTGCAACGAGTAAATTTTAGGCAAATACACATTTAAATTGCCAGAACCATACTGGCATCGTATATATATACTGGTATCGTATCAACAATGGACAACGACCATCCAGACGGGTTGGCAGGATCAGCTCCCACCGTCTGACCCGCGACCCACCTGACCCGGGATCAGCTCCGACCGTCTGACCCGCGACCCACCTGACCGTCTGACCCGCGACCCACCTGACGCGGGATCAGCTCCGACCGTCTTGACCCGCGACCCACTGACCCGGGATCAGCTCCGAACCGTCCTGAACCCCCACGACAACCAACCTGGCCCGGGATCAGCTCCGACCGTCTGACCCGCGACCCACCTGCCGGGATCAGCTCCGACCGTCTGACCCGCGACCCCACCTGACCCGGGATAAGCTCCCGACCGTCTGACCCGCGACCCACCTGACCCGGGATCAGCTCCGACCGATCTGAACCAGCCACCCACCTGACCCGGATCAGCTCCGACCGTCGACCCGCGAACCCACCTGACCCGGGATAGCTCCGACCGTCTGACCAGCGACCCACCTGGCCCGGGATCAGCTCACACCGTCTGACCCGCGACCCCACCTGCACCCGGGATCAGCTACGACCGTCTGACCACGACCCACCTGCCCGGGATCGCTCCGACGTCTGATCTTCCGCGACCCACCTGACCCGCGGATCAGCTCCGACCGTCTGACCAGCGACCCACCTGACCCGGGATCAGCTCCAACGTCTGACCCGCGACCCACCTGACCGGGATCAGCTCGACCGTCTGACCAGCGACCCACCTGACCCGGGATCAGTTTCCGACGTCTGACCCGCGACCCACCTGACCCGGGATCAGCTCCGGACCGTCTGACCCGCGACCTACCTGACCGGGATCAGCTCCGACCGTCTGACCGCGAAACCCCCTGACCCGGGGATCAGCTTTCCGACCGTCCTGAACCAGCGACCCACCTGGCCCGGGATCAGCTCCCACCGTCTGACCAGCGACCTACCTAGCCCGGATCAGTTCCGACGTCTGACCAGGCGCGAACCACCTGGCCCGGGATCAGCCTCCCACCGTCCTGACCAGCGACCCACCTGACCCGGGATCAGCTCCGACCGTATGACCAGCGACCTACCTGGCCCGGGATCAGCTCCGGACCGTCTGAACCCGCGACGCCAACCTGGCCCGGGATCAAGCTTCCGCCGTCTGACCCACGACCTACCTGGCCCGGGATCAGCTCCGACCGTCTGACCAGCGACCCACCTGGTCCGGGATCAGCTCCCCGTCTGACCCGCGACGCTACTGGCCCGGGATCAAGCTCCGACGTCTGACCAGCGACCCACCTGGTCCGGGATCAAGCTCCCGCCGTCTGACCCGCGACCCACCTTTTGGCCTGGATCCAGCTCCAATCGTCCTGACAGCGACCCACCTAGACCGCGGGATCAGTCCGAACCGTCTGACGCCGCGACGCCACCCTGACCCGGGAATCAGCTCCGACCCGCCTGACCCGCGACCCACCTGGCCACCGGATCAGCTCCGACCGTCTGACCGCGACCCACCTGACCCGGGATCAGCTCCGACCGTCCTAGACCCGCGACCTAAACCTGACCCGGATCAGCCCGACCGTCTGACCAGCGACCTACCTGCCCGGACAGCCTCGACCGGTCTGACCCGCGACCCACCCTGGCCCGGGATCAGCCCTCCGACGCGGTCTGACCAGCGACCCAACCTGGCCCGGGAATCAGCTCCGCCGTCTTGACCCGCCGACCACCTGACCCGGGATCAGCTCCACCGTCTGACTCACGACCTACCTGGCCCGGGATCGAGCTCCGACCAGTCTGACCACGACCCACCTGGCCCGATCAGCTCCGACCGTCTGACCAGCGACCCACCTGGCCCGGGATCAGCTCCGACCGCTGACCGCACGACCACATGACCCGGGATCAGCTCCGACCGTCAGACCCACACCTACCTGGCCCCGGGATCAGCTCCGAACCGTCTGACCCACGACCCACCTGGCCCGGGATCAGCTCCGACCGTCTGACCAGCGACCCACCTGGCCCGGGATCAGCTCCGACGCGTCTGACCCACGCCCACCTGACCCGGGATCAGCTCCCCCCGTCTGATCCGCGACCTCCTGGCAGGGATCAGCTCCCGACGCTGACCAGCGACCCCCCTGGTCGGGATCAGCTCCCCCGTCTGACCCGCGACCCAACCTGGTCGGGATCAAGCCTCCCCGTCTGGACCGCGACCTACCTGGCCCGGGATCAGCTCCGACCGTCTGACCCGCGACCTACCTGACCCGGGATCAGCTCCGACCGTCCTGACAGCGACCCACCTTGGCCCGGGATTCAGCTCCGACCGTCTGAACCCGCGGGACGCCACCTGACCCGGGATCAAGCTCCCACCGTCTGACCAGCGACCCCCTGGTTCCGGGAATCAGCTCCCCTCGTACCTGACTCCCGACCTAACCTGGGCGGTGATAGCTCTCGACCGTCTGACCAGCGACCCTACCTGTCCCGGGATCAGTCTCTTCCCCCCGTCTGACCCGCGTCCCCTGGTCCGGATCAGCTCCGACCGTCTGACCAGCGACCTACCTGGCCCGGGATCAGCTCCGACCGTCTGACCCACGACCCACCTGACCCGGGATCAGCTCCGACCGTCTAACCCACGACCTACCTGGCCCGGGATCAGCTCCGACCGTCTGACCAGCGACCCACCTGGTCCGGGATCAGCTCCCCCCGTCTGACCCGCGACCCACCTGGCCCGGGATCAGCTCCCACCGTCTGACCAGCGACCCACCTGACCCGGCTGGGAGGCGAGGCGTTCGAACACGGTGTCGAAGTTGTCCTTGAAGTGGTTCTTGACGCACTCCCTGACCAGCTGGTAGAGCCAGGAGCGGTCGGCGTCCTCCACCAGACGGTCGTAGAAGACGCGGTACACCTCGTGCACCCACAGACTGATGACAGGGGGGGGGGGGGGCACGACTCACTGACAGTGAACACTGAGCGGCCCAGACAGGCGACCAAATAGGCCGGGTGACCACACTCAGATAAACGACGGAATGACATGACGTTGCACAAGAAGGATTCAGGACGGTCGAATGAACCGAACAGGTGAACCACTATGAGGTGAAGTCTTTTCAAAAGGCAGAGGAAACTATCCATGAGTACGTTAGTCGGTCGGTTTAAGACTCGCCAACTTTCACCGCTCAATCCCGTCCCTGTCCCACCGCAGTGCTGAGAAGCCACTCGGGTTCCATCACCGTCCTCACGGCAGTCGCACCCCACCCCATCCCACCCACCACCCTCCCCACCCTCACCGTGTGAAGACGCGTTTGTTGTCGACCGACTCCTTCTTGACCAGTGTGCAGCCGAGCACGACGCGGGCCAGGTCCCGCAGGTTGAACGTGTAGTGAGATTTGGCCGGCGTGGGCAGTAGGTTAGACATGGCGGCGCCGTACACCTCGATGGTGGCCGCCACGATGGCAGCCGCCTGGCTCAGCATATCCGCAGAGAAACCAGTGTTCTGCCGGCGGGTGGAGACGGCGTTGAAGAAGGGTGACCCACCAGTCAAGTCAGCGGTATCGCCTTGTCCGCAGTTGCCAGAGGTAGAGCATTAATGTGGTCCAGCTATCAAAGGTTCCGCGTATACATGAACAAAGTGCCGTCTAATCCTAGTGTTATCCAAGTGTTCAGTGTGCATAAGGAAACACGCTGTAAGTTAGGGCGACTTGGTCTAAACGTTAGACAATCATATATTTTTACGGAAATTAGACAGCCGAGTCAAATGTCATATTAGACATTAGACATTACGTTACAGATCATTAGACTCAAAGCAGCCCAGGCCGGCCTACCCGCATATAGACGGAGAGTAGTGAAGTGAAGATGCGGCTCATGGTGGCCTCTGAGAAGGCGTTGATGGAGACGACGTTGAAGTGTCTGACAAAGCGTGGTGTAATCTCCTGCCGACTGCCGCCCGGTGGACCCATGGCGCACAGGAACTGTACGTCCTGCAGCAGGATCCTGGAGCAGTCCTTACGGTCGTACCTGCCGCAGGCACACGTTATACGTAGACAGTTACCACAATCTTGCAGAAGTCATTGCAGCGATCTGGACACTGACAGACGGCCATCAATTGACACCATGATCCGATAATGCAATGTGTTTGTGGCTCTCCGCCTCGGATCAAAGATACATTGACCTTACAAGTCCCTCTGTTAAGTCCTGCCACATTTGGGGCATTATTTCGCTGTGCGGATGTCTGCTTCATTAGCTCTCTGTACGCATAGCGTCATCTGTCTACAAACAGCTGCTGCGTGCGTCTGTTGTACCGTGCGGTACCACCGTGTCCAATGTTGACGCCTGCCCACCGCTCACCAGTTCCCGTGGTCGATGAACTGTCGGAGCAGCTCTATGGGCGGCTGGGCGCCGTATATCTCCCGCACCGGCATGTTCAGGTCGTCCACGAATATGACGCAGCGCTTGCCAACCGGTGGCGCGTACAGGCCGCGCTTCCGCTTGTCCAGCCGCGACATGATCAGGTCCTGCTCACAGAGGGCACCGTCTGTCACTGAACAGGTGTGCGAGCGTGGTGTGCGTGGTGTGCGTGGTGTGCGAGGTGTGCGTGGTGTGCGTGGTGTGCGTGGTGTGCGTGGTGTGCGTGGTGTGCGTGGTGTGCGTGGTGTGCGTGCGTGTGTGTGTGTGTGTGTGGTGATGTGTGTGCTGTGTTGTGTGGTGCGGTGTGGTGTGTGTGTGTGGTGTGTATGGGTGTGTCTTGGTGTGTTGGTTTGTGTTGTGTGTGTGTGTGTGTGTGTTGTGCTGTGTGTGTGTGGGTGTGGTCGTGTTGTGTGTGTTGTGTGTGTGATTGTGTGTGTGTGTGTGTGTGTGTGTTGCGTGTGCGTGTGCGTGGAGAGAGAGATAGGGGCTGAGAGCGAGGCGAGAGAGAGCGAGAGCGAGAGCGATGAGCGAGAGCCGAGACGCGAGAGCGAGAGCGAAGCGAGAGCGAGAGCGAGAGCGAGAGCGATGAGCGAGAGCGAGAGCAGAGCGAGAGCGGAGCGAGAGCGAGAGAGAGAAAGAGAGAGATGAGAGAGGAGAGAGAGAGAGAGAGAGAGAATGAGAGAGAGACGAGAGACAGAGAGAGAGAGAGAAGAGGAGAGAGAGAGAGAGAGAGAGATAGAAGGAGAGAGAGATAGAGAGAGATGGAGAGAGAGGATGAGAGAGAGAGAGAGACGACCAATTGACCTTAGCGTCCAATCTGTACCAAGTTGCGCTAAAATGGCGCAAGTTCGGCATGCCGTGAATGGGGTGCTCAGAATGCTGCACTTATGTAACCACGGCGTTTGGTTCGTCCTCCGTTATTGTCAGCATGGACTAGTCGGTAGAGCGATAGCCTGGTGATATGAATGTCCCCGGTTCAATCCCGAGAATTAAATGTTTATTAGGCCAACGTACCATTTTGCCGTATACTTGCCCATTCACGGCACTTGGTAAGATTGGGCTGCTGGTAAGATTGGGTCCAGGCCCTGCCCACATAAATACACGTCTGTCACCGGTTTGGCAGCAGTGGTCACATGATCAGCATCAAATCAATCCAGATGATAAACACGATATCAGTCACCCGCGTCCAGCCTCGTCCCGAGCGGTGCCCTGCGATCTTCCCGACTTTAACTCTGAGACCAGCCGGCGCGCTGAACAACCTGCATGTCGAGCCCTCTCCAACCCTGACCCTGAGTCTGCCGGCCGCTCCCCACCTGTGTCTGGTTGGCCGTGGTCTGCGCAGAGAACGTGACGAAGAACGGCACGAAGCTCTCCGGGTCGAGGTGTCGCATCAGCTTGTCCTGCACGTAGACGCTCTTGCCGGTGCCGGTGGGGCCGACAAAGAGCAGCGGACGACGATGGCGGATACACAGGTCCATCAGGTACGTGTACCTGCAGCCGACGTGAGCAGTACACATAGCGTCACCGTCTGTGTCTTCCGGCATCGTCGGTTTCATCATGACATCAATATAGCGCGCTACCATATGTACCCGCACGACGGACCGACACATGGCCAGATTGGATATTGTAGCTAGTTATTTGCTTTGCTGTGGCTCGTGTACACACAACAGCGCAGGGATAGACTCACCTGATCAGGTATCGACAGACATCAAATTACAGTCATTGACACCGTGTACGCTTTATACAACAAAACTGACAGTACGGCTATCGTCAGTACCGACGGTAGCATGTCACCACCACGTTTAGCCGCCCGGGTCCAGTGACGTGTGACGTCTGCAGCAGCGCGTCGTTTGCTCTCACCGGGCGGTGTCGATGGTGGGTACGATGATGGCGCGGATGTTCTTGTTCTCGGTGCCGGCCTGTTCGGCGACCCGCGCCAGGTCGTTCCAGTGCCGCCACTGACCGCGCGCCTTGTACTCGTAGTAGAAGTCGTACACGCCGCCCTCAGGCGGCATCGGCACCTCCATCTTACCCAGCTCAGCAGGAATCGGGCTCTCCTCGTCCAGGCCTGCACCATGCACAGACAAAAACTGACAGACCTATACATTTTGCTGACATAATTCAGCTTAAAATATTATCTAATGAGACCTGACCTTAAATAATAGCCTCCTCCGGCCTCCCCCTGCCCTCCCAGTGAATGGGAGTTCTGCCAAGACAGCCGCCAACGGCACATTCACTTTTCACTACGCCACCATCCCGCATCTACAGCTGCCCGTCATTGAAGGTGGGTCCCAGTCGGAGTCTACCTTCCGGGGACGTCTTTCACATTAGCCTCCACTATTCGGCACCGTCACCGAGCCGCCGACCGACCTGAGTGCAGATTCATGAAGAACTCGCCGAACTTGACCCGGCTGGCTTCATCAAGCACGCCGCCCACCGACCAGACGGTAGCGAAGACGACCGACGAGATGAGCCAGTTGCGCAGGTACTTGTCGCGGTCCTTCTCCTTGCAGTCGGCCAGCGTGTCTGTGATCGTCATCTCCACCAGGTTCATCAACGACCTGCAGAAGTACAGACATGGCAGGAGGCACCGCAGACTCACAGCTCAGCAGTCTCATGTACCGAAATGAGTGTAAGTGTAAGCTTCATGTTCTCAGGATAGCGGTAGGGGCAATCTGGAAGGGAAATGCCGGGGATTTGCTTTTTCATCGCATAAATCCATATAATATGGATTGTATCTGCTCCGACGGTAAACGCGTTTAGGTTACACAAAAAGAGCACATGAAACACAGCATGTACCGGAAGACGCGGCTCGCACAGAGCTACCGTGACGTGTCCAGTTCCACCCTTCTCCGCCCGGCTATGAGACGCCCTCACCGTGCCAGGTTACTGGCGCTGGTAGGAATCAGCTCTCTGCAGTGGTGGCGCATGAACTCGTAGCTGGCGTCGAACAGCCACTCGATGGCGGCGCGGAGCACGTCGGCGGCGGCCTCCGCCCAGTCCGGGTCGAGCTGCGCCAGCCACGACTCGAGCAGCGGCCGCCAGCCCAGTGTGCGCGGCTCCACGTAGATCATGCCGCAGCGAGACACCGTGGCCGGGGACGCCTGCCAGCCAGTCACAGAGTACAGCAGTCACTGCACGACCACAGCCACAGAACACAGCAGTCACTGCACGGCCACAGCAGTCACTGTACGGCTACAGCCACAGAGTACAGCAGTCACTGCACGGCCACAGCCACATAGTACAGCAGTCACTGCACGGCCATGCCACAGAGTACAGCAGTCACTGCACGGCCACAGCCACAGAGTACAGCAGTCACTGCACGGCCACAGAGTACAGCAGTCACTGCACGGTCACAGCCACAGAGTACAGAGGTCACTGCACGGCTGCAGGCAGAGGCTAGAAGTGAACCACAGGCGCCCGGCAGAAGCGGCAGGCCGACCGCAGCACGATATAACAACAGTCAGCCGGCGTCAGAATTGAACACCTCGCGATTGAACCCACAGAGCGAACTCCGACCACCACAGCGGAGCGGAGCTGAGCGGCCGACTGACCTGTGAGAGGTCCATGACCTCGAAGATGAGTGACATGCTGGCCGACATCTGTATGACCTCGCCGGACATCAGACACAGCTTCTTGTTGTCGTCCAGCACGGTGTTCATGTTCTCGATCCAGACGGCGTCCACGGGGCCGTCAAACACCACCCACTGCCGGTCGGGCAGCTCACTGCTGGCCATCTGTCTGTGGTTACACGCACACAGTCACGCAGAGATACACTGATACGTCGGCATGCACATATTAATTCGGCACAAACCAGGTGCGTAATGCCATCGGCGGCCAGACTGACGCAGTTCGAGGTCCAGTTATAGTACAACTGCAGGACGTATTTGATAGTAAGCCATAGCACATATGCGGGGGATGTATCCAGAGGTGT
>VOPJ01000925.1:0-19764 GCA_014673585.1 Semibalanus balanoides
ATCGTCCCGATCTGACTGTATGTTCCGAAGATATCGCTTCGCCGACCTCGATTCTGGCCGCCATTTTGGAATTGAAATAAATATTACTCAAAAATTGACCGACCGATTTCGATTTGTATTACGTCAAACGATCCGCTATTGTGTTGCTGTAAATGTCATACAAACACTACCGCCCTGCGTCGCTTCGTTTTCGAGATATTCACGTAAAACTTGTGGGGGGGGGGGCACCAACCCTCCCTCCAGTGTGCGTGTTAAGGCCCTGGGTCATTAGGTGACCTCTGAGGACATATCAAATATTTAAATGTCATCAAATCGTAAATGCCTACAAAACGACTATAACTCGAGCTAAAATAAAGTAAAACATCTTAGAATGATAAATGGACGCCCAATTTGAAATCTGCGTCACAAAACGACCTTACAACTGCCAAATTAAAAAACTTCATGTCAGGTTATTTGAGGTCCTTGACCTCGGTTGACCTTTGGAAGCGAATGACCCTAATGGAACATATAATTGTGTAAAATAGATCCCAGATCTGAAATCAGCGTCACAAATTGTCCCAAAAACGGACAGAAGCCAAAAAAGACATCTGAGGTCATTGGAGTTCAGTGACCTCGGTTTAACCTTTGAAAAGGTCAATCGATGTCGCAATCTCTGCATAAAACACAACTGTCACCTAGAAACACCTTTGCATATGCTCATGAACAAAAACACTCGGAAACTGCACATGTTTCAAGGATCGATAAGTATGGACGTCAGTTGCGCCAAAAACGACCTTGAGAAACAGGTCAAAGGTCATGAGTCATCAAGGTTAAACATTATATTTTTCCGAGTATGTATCAAATTGCTTCAAAATAGGGTTTGGAAAGTTTCATTGCGATCGGTTGATAACTACGTGAGTTATTCCGGAAAAGGGAGGGGGTGGCACCCACCCTTCTACACTGGCGAGGGTTAAAGGAAGTGTGCCTACTCTTTTAAAATGTCAAATATATTTGTATTACGGTAAGAAGCTATTGGTTTGATCATTGGTTACGATAAATTCACGTCTGGAGCCCGTTAGAATTATTTTTTACTTATATTCCTGTTTTGCATTTGTTTTGTTTCAAAACTCATAAACGATCGTCACTATAGAACAGAGTAACGAAGATGTTACCTAATAATGGCGCACCAAAGACGATAAACAAAACCTATCCGAGCAATGTATGGGCTTGTTTATAGTCATCGAGGCCTTCTGGTTCGGGGCAGCTGCTATCAGTGCCTTTCACAGGTGTTTTCTATTGGGCAGAGCTAACAATATATGCTAGCGTTTGTAATTTAAAAGCAATGCTTCTAGTAGCGAAAGCTTCTTGGCGAATATCGATAATTAAGTTCCGTCGGAATGTGATTGTCGACTTTGGAATATCTCAGCAACTAAAGTGAATATGGGGAAATGAAGTACATGGCTAAATTAAAAAAAAAATGCTTTATAAACTAGTGTCAACAACTCCACATGACCAATGTGAGTAGGCACACTCCCTTTAAAGGACATGCAATGACACAACACAAGCCGATCGTTAAGATAAACGACAATATGTCGATGCAAAATTTCACAAATTCATTCCAATGTATTCCAATCGGCACAAAGAAGGCAATACAATCCAAAGTTTCTCAGACCACGCTCCGGAAGTGTTTAATAAAACTGCTGGTGCCGTGTGGAAGGGCCGTTTCTCTCCGGAAAAAGGGCATATCCGCAGGGCGTATAGTTCCTGATCGTGCAATAGCTGGCGTAAAATATGGGGCTGGCCATCAGGGTTCCGGGCGTTTCTCACCCGTTACGGCAGCGGGGGCCGCCTCTGCCGCGAGCAGCTGACGCGCTCGGGCCGATTCCTACGGTTCTCCAGCCCATCATATCCAGACGGTAAGAGCTCCGAATGGCTGTTCAGGCCAGTCTGCATCTGAACACGCTCCATGTGGCCACTTGCAAAGTTCAACAGAAGAAATTGGGACGAACACCGCGAACAGGCCGACCATCTGCGGGCGTTGTACAATATTTAAGGCGGAGAAGTGGAAGAAAAAGCACGTTCGGCTCATCTGCCCGAACAAGGCATTAACTTGAAAGGAACGGCTCAACTAATATCAATATTTGCAAAGCTAATAGCTGTTTTCACGATGGACTTTTTTGCGCGAAATGTTTAAAAATATTTATAAAAAAAAGTTTAAGCATGCAAGTTTTAGTATAGGGGAGACCGGGGCACGTTCTGTCACTTTTTTGTTAATTGGCCCTGGCGGGCACACTTTTAAGAGTTGGTTGATTGATACTTTCCCAATAACTGTTACCATCATCATAGCTTCGAAGTCGTTTTTAGTAGTTCAAGTGGTATCCTCAGTTTGTTCGACAAGCCAGTGTCGATATGTGGCGAATGAACTCATCCGACAGAACCGTGCCCATATCGGGCAACGTTCTGTCCCCTATGGGGACATTCTGTCACTGATTTCACTGACTTCCTGTTAATCACCGAACGGTCATAACTGTTGGCGTCCTGCAGAGGGAGAGGGTTTCATTCCATCGGCCACCAGTCAAAATAGTAGAAATGACGGCTATATCGATCCCAACACTGCATTTTTGGTTTTTCTTGGTTATCCATGCAAGAATCAGAGTCCCTGAGTACGCCTATGATTTTTCATTTTGAACTTTTCCCTTTCATACATTAAGGCCATGACATAAGAAGTTCAAAAACTCTTTTTGCATACAAATCGGTCGAATGACATGGCTACAATGACCTTTTAAAAGCATCCAATATTTTCGAATGTGTTGCCCCTTGCCCCCCCATTTTTTAAACAAAAAAGCAATTTCGGGGTACAAAAAGAAATATTTTGTTACGACGAATCGAATGGTGTTCTTCCCATCGAAATCGGCCAAGCGGTTCTCGAGATCTATGGGGGGCAGAATCTGCCAACGCAGGTTAACGTAATTCTGGCTGCTCGTAAACTGCATCGGCACCACCCGATTCGTTTTACGCTTGTAGTGGTGTACCATATCGTAAACACGCAACAGGCCCAATCATTTCTATGGTCGTTTACTAAGCGATACGACTAGGAATCATGAACAGATTCAGTGACGGAAGCCTGCCCCAGATTGGGTGAACAGAACCTGCCCAGCTCGACACAGGTCACACCTTTCCGTTATTACTGAATAACTGGGAGAATGGGGCAGAATAACGCTCAGCACAATGTTCTCGACATTCCTATAGGCCCATGACAGCATTCATAGAAACTACAAATATCTGAATGGCCACAAACCAAAGTTTTGCTCACTTATAAAAAGTTTGGATTTCTGTTGAAAAACAAACTTTTACAAATTGGACCAATCTGGTCGCAGCATGTTGTGCTTTGATATTACCGGCCGGGCCACTGCAAGCACAAAGAACATAATGTAGAAGCAACATAATACTGCGGTGGATAGTTCACGAGGAAACCCCGCTGACGTAATGTGCCCCGTGACAGAACGTGCCCCGTTCTCCCCTACTCATCCATTCCTTAACTACACAACTTTTGCATGCAATTTTTGTCTTGAAATGTTCCTTAGAATTTTGTAATATACTGGTAAGAACATAGTGTGTTACAAAATTGCGGTTTGGTGGTAATTAGCAAGAGAATTATTCGTAGGTTAGATGTGATGACAGATCTCCACATAATGTTTTTTTTAAGATAACAAAACATGAATATCCCGGGCACGCTATTGGTCGCTCAACGGACTGACATGCCGACATGACTGACATGACAGAATTGACTCCTAATGAACTCGCCCAGCTATGGCCACCGAATCGTTTCTAGAGCATCATTGCACCATGCGAAGGCAGACCTGTGATCCATGACGCTGCCAGATTGAGTAACTAGTATGGCGGTATGCTAAACTGAACGAATGGACTCAAGACGCATATGCTCTTTAGAAACGGCCAATTTTGTATCATAATCTTGCAAGGGGCTCATTTAATGTTTCCATAACTCTTGAATAATGATAATATCGCCTAAATCAGTAATTTATTTCTTGGAATATATGATATACTAAAACTTGCATACTAAAACATTTTAATAAAACATCTTAAAATGTTTTAAGACATTTCGCGCAAAATAATCCATCGTGAAAACGGCTAATCGGATAACTGCTAAAATAAATTATTACCTTTTCATATATAATTTCGTGCACTTAAGCTCTTGTTCAATTTCAGCATAGCACATGCTATTGTATTTGAAGAGGCTTGGCTACGTGTGAGAGCTGAGTGTATAACAGGCGCTGCTGGGAGCACTATCAAGCTGGCCGATGTCAAAGGGATATTGCCACATCACGGGACAATATTGGGGTTTGGGTGTGTATCGGTAGATTAACAGTGTCTTATTTCACCTGCAAAATATGGTTCCCGAAACTCCCCGCATTCATATAAAAAATGCATTCTCACCGTTAAATGATCGGCAAGCACTCGTGAAACTGGAGACACCTCATCAATATTTATAATCACTTTTTTTATTGTTCCCACTCAAGGGCTATTATATATGCACATACAAGCAATTTAACAAAAATGTTTCAATTTCAGTGCACGTACGTCGTACACAATCCGTGTTAACATTGCTCTCTCCGTGCACACAAACCTTTGCACACAATCCTCGCACATAATCCTCGCACACAATCCTCGCACACAATCCGCTTATCACAAGTGCTTGCGTGCGTGCGTGCGTGCGTGCGTGCGTGCGTGCGTGCGTGCGTGCGTGCGTGCGTGCGTGGCCCTGCGTGCGTGCGTGCGTGCGTGCGTGCGTGCGTGGCGTGCGTGGCGTGCGTGCGTGCGTGCGTGCGTGGTGCGTGCGGGTGCGTGCGTGGCGTGCGTGCGTGCGTGCGGTGCGTGCGTGCGTGCGTGCGTCGTGCGTGCGTGTGTGTTGTGGTGTTGTGTGTGTGTGTGTGTTGTGTGTGTGTGTGTGTGTGTGTGTGTGTGTGTGTGTGTATGTGTGTGTGTGTGTGTGTGTGTTGACCTCAGCTACATTTTTGGAGAAAGGAAAAAAACGAGTGGTAGCTTCTGACCTTTTTCAGTTCCCCGTCCCTTTACCTTGAATTTGACCTTGCAGGCGACGTGCTATAGAAAAATAAACATCAGATTCAGAGGTCGGCCCTGATTAAGTCGCTGAATAACTTGCTTACTTCACGTACAACAAGGCTTGCGTGGTGTCCGCAACTGGCGCTTCTGACTTATGAGCGTAAGATCGATTTTAGAATGCGTTGCTCATCTTTGTAGAGCTTGAATGCTCATTACTGATAAGCTACCCTCTCCACTCGGACCTCGGCCAATGCGCTCCGACCTCCGGAGAGGGGGCGGAGCAATGGCTTGGATATCAGCCCAAGTCAGCCGCATTGATTTAATGATGGTAGGACGCAGAGGACGCAACCTATAATTAACTTAACATCCAAATATCAAGTACCCCATTAGTAGGGTGTAGTGAAAAAACTAAATTTTTGAAAATTGAAAATGGAAACGCTTTTTATTTTGCATCTGATACTCCTGAAGCCAACCAAGTCGTTTTTGTTTGCAAAAAAAAAGTTTGTTTAGCTGGCTGGCTATCCATTTGAAAATTTGAACGCGTTTTTAGACTATTTTCGAGTAATCTGATCGCTATGCTAAAGGGTGTGGTGAAAAATATAAAATCAGAATGAAAATTTTAACATGGAAGACGATTTTTATTTTGGCATATGATACTCCTGAAGCCAACCAAGGCGTTTGTTTGCAAAAATAAAAAAAATGCTTAGCTGGACGGTTAACCATTTGAAAGTTTGAGTTTTTGGACTATTTTCGAGTATTTGACGCAATGCATACGCAACTGTTATCTATAGCCGTTTTAAATTGCGATATCAAATACCATCGATATTGAAATCTAACGGAGACATAGTTTAGTGCTCAAACTAAGCCATAGGTGGACATCTTTAAGGAAAAACAACACATATGGTCCCATATTTATAAATATACGATTCTGCTAGTCTACAATCATAGCTATCTACCGGACATAAATTTTGCATAAAATGTTAGAAACCATCTCATTTTAACAGGGACTCAAGGCCTTTACTCAATTGAAATAAATAATTACCAATTATAACGAATCTTCTAAAAAGTCTTGACAGCAATGTAGCAGAACTATTAACACCAACTTTAGATTGCCAAGGTGTAAACAAGCACTGATTGATTTGAGCAGCGTTGGAAAAGCGCGGTTGCAAAAGTAAGCTTTGGTGGCCTATGCTTTTCTTGAGTACAATTTTAGATTACCACGTAGGCTGCACTCGTGTCTTCATTGTGATTAATTACCTACTATCAACTACCTATAAACAGGGGTGAAATTCCAGACCAAAATAAACACATAAAACGGTTTGCTACCTGGGTGTTCCCGAGCCTACTTAACAAAACTGGAAACTTAACACTTTGAAGATGTTTCTCCAATCTCTATCCTAATCTCAAACTCAGGAGACATATCCGATTTAGTCCGTTTTATTTTGAAGGTGCTCCACATGAAACCTAGAGGGCCTCTTCGGACTTCGGTCCTAGGAGTGAGATCATAACCCCTTGACCCGTCTACCCCTCTTGATCCGCCCATACCTTCAATGACACTGAAAAACAAAACGGAGAGATTACAAATGCATTGATATTTCATACTTAGGTACCTATTTTGTGTTGGTTTGTCACAGCCGATGCTGATTTTTTTACGACCCTGATTCCACATTCGTTCGTAAATTAGGTTAAACATATTGGTAACGAAACTGAACCTATTCGCTTGGATTCCCTCAATATTAATCCTGGCCTTCTGTTCTCAGAGTAATTCAACAACTCCTACAATCATTATATTTGCTTAGCCAGTATGGCTTGGAGGAACAGAGCCCAGCTCAAGCTCTATCCTGGCAGACCTGGTCGGCAAGCCAGAGGATCTGCCACGCGCCGACCTACCCACCAACAGAAGCGCATTGCAGCAAATGCTGAAGCTTCGACTTCAGGATCCACGAGATGCCAGAAACATTCCGATTGCGGAGGTGGCAGGAGTGACCGGAAAGTTGGTGCGAGAGATATGGATGAAGGTAAACTACCGCATGGAGAAGGTCATAGTATCCGACAGGGCGACACGTATGAGGCTGGTCTCGCTGTGGAAGAAAGCAGTGGAGATCGCAACTAGCGGAAAAATCAAGAAAACATCCAGGTCAGCGAAGAGAAAGAAAAAGGGAGCAAAATCACGAGACAACACAAAGTTCATCGCCAGCCTCGACAGTCTCCTGGACATTTGCATCTGTCACTGCCCCATACGACCCTGCAGTGTCTTGAACTGCCCATCAGACTGTCTGTAGAAGGTTCACATCACATGCAGTTGTCGTAAGGACTGGAAGATACAAGTTCTTGAGCTTGAGTTCATGTAGCGACCAGAGAAGAAAGATCGGGGGTCCGTGGAAAGTTACAGATAGGATCCAAGGATTCAGTGGAGACGTCCAGGCCAGAATATGGCACTCGCAGAGGGAGCAGAAAGAAGAGAAGAAATAAGAGAGGAAGCCGAAGGGGCAGTGGAGGAGGAGAAGCTGCGCGCTGAAGGAGTGAGGTGGGAGAAATGGATCGGCTTCTCGGGAAGAGCGTTGAATAAGAAAGCGGAAGACATTGTTATGCGGCTGGGGGAGTGGGGCGCCAGAACAGGGACACTTTTCCTTTACGTGCTGGCAGTATGCAGCACGGGGTTTTCTCTCAGCGGGCCCTCGCCAACATCATCTCCTCCTTCGCGTCGACATGGCCCTCGCCACCAAGGAGGATCCACACCTGTTGGTTGGACCACGCCGGTCGGGAGAGAGCAGGAGCGGGAGATGAAGAGTGTTAACGCTGAGACTCCGCTGCGTGAGATATTTGTCAATGTGTGGTGATCGTTAGCCTGACTAATACCAATCATGTTCTTTGTTTTCAATCAGCTGGACGCTCATGATATCTATAACGCCAGCAATTGTCCTGTCTCCATGAACGCACCATCGATATCCTATGTTTATGTTGCTTTCATATGCAGAAAGCTTTTTTATTCAAACAGCTTCGTTGTTAAATATAATAGCTCTAATCTATCGGTCTCACTAATTGGTTTGCTCACGAATGTTTTCAGATTTTTTCGCCAGATAAACAGTTGCGTATGCATTGCTTGGAAATAATTGAAAAGGCAAAAAACGATCATTCAACAATGGTTAACCGTCAGCTAAACCATACTTATTTTTGCAAATAAACGCCTTGGTTTGGCTTCAGGAGTAATCAGATGCAATAAAAATGTGTTTCAATTTTAATTTTTCAAATATTTTTGTTTTTTCACTACACCCTAACTTTACATATGTGCGGCTTTGAATGTTTTACACCTGACGCGTGGACTCGAAAATGGCAGCTCTAATGGCTTTCGCCGTGGTCAAGAAAACATAATTATTTATTTACTCATAAATGATATTTCAATATAATTTATTTTACAAATTATTTTTTAAATATTTTGTATAGTTCAAATTTCAAAAGTTGCATTACATAATATTGTGTATGATTATATTTTAAATATGTTTTGATAATCCAAACACCCTTGAATGCTTACGCTAGCAGCGAAAAGTACGCCGACGTAAACAACTCCATCGGCGCCTTGGTGAAACGGAATATTTTACGGTGCGTAATCGTTGATGGCGTAACTTACGCATTGGCGTAAGTTACGCAAAAGTTTTATGCAACGAGGCCCAGGAGGATATCAACGGACTCGTCGTCAACACAATTCAAGACTGTTTCCCGGACCTTCCTGTGGACGTGCCTGACATCGATCGGGCTCATCGCCCTCCTGGACCGAACAACAGGGTGATCGTCCGTTTCGTGCGTTCCGGTCCGGGAAGTCTCCGTGATCACATCATGACGCGAAGGTACGAGCTGCGAGGTAAGGACCTTTTCGCTAACGAGAGTTTGACTGCTCTGCTTGGCAGGACTTATCGCAGCCTACTGGCCGCAAAGAAGGCGGGCAAAATCCACACCACGTTTACCCGGGGAGGTCAAGTGTTCCTCAAACAAGAACAGTACGGTGTAAGCGTGCGTGTGAACATGATCGACAAACTCCGCGAACTACGCTTTGACGTAGTTTCGCGATAGACTTGCGTTGACGAACTGTCAAAAAGTGCATCCTTTGTGTGGTGTGTTTTTCTACCCTCTAGATGAGGTTCTCATCGCAGTGTCGGTTATTGTTATATAATAACACTAGTTACTATACTAGTTTCGATCAAAGGTTGATTAGGTTGTATTTGCAGTTGTTTGCAGTATGCATTTAGTTTTTGCCAGTGTTCTAAAGAACTTGTTTGTTTGCTGCTGGCAGCTGGCCTGTTGATGGTACTCGGTGCTCTCCTGCCCTTCAGCCGTCGGCCAGTTGTCTCATGCTGTCTGCGGTACGTCGGTTGGTTGGGCGGGACCCGTATCCTTCAGCGCTGTTACATATGTTCTGAAGTGTCTGTGTGCAGTAGTGTTTACTCGTAATTTAAACTTGTTTATGCATGTTTAGCTCCTCTGCTGGGAGATATGGGTCAGTCCTTTCAACACTTGCAGGTTTTCCTCACGGGTGCCTCTTGTCGTCTTCCGCGCCACTGCAGGGGGGGGTTGATTTCCGCCCCCCCCTCAGGTTTTTCAAGGAAGTAGCAGAAAAACCGGCGGCGCGCAGCGCCGCTCAATTTCGTACACCTCTTTGGCATCAAATTACCCACAACTTTGTAAAAGTTTTGGACTTGAGGTATCTCAGTCAGGTCACAAGTCCATGTCAAGTGACCTCACCTTCAAAAATGTTTGCGTTCGTGTCAAAGCCACAGTCTTTTTGGAAAGTTTTGAAACTTGCAGGATTTCATAAGAATATCAGTACCTACAATTCGTATATCTCGGATTTTTCGTATCGGTGACCAAAGTCAAGGTCAATTTCCTGACCTCCCCATTATAAAGTGAATGGGAAATAAACAATGTTTCCCTTCATAAAATATGCTTGATCAGGCTAATTCTTTCAGAATAATTTATTTTTAGCTAATTCTAATGATCAAGGTGCAATGTTGGTCAGTGATCTCTAACAAGGTCCATCTGAAGGTCATCTGAGGTCGATCAGCAAATGATTGCTAATAACTCTTGATAGAAAAGAGTGATAGAGACGACTTAGTTGACACCAATTGTGTTCGTCTAGTCTGCGCCGCGTTGCCCCATATGCAATCATGAACCTAGCTGGTCATCCAATGACTTGACCTGGTCAAATTTTTGAAGATTGACCTTACGGCCAACGTAATATGATGTGTCAAAGCGCATCCAATGAGACAAACACGATGAGCCCGTCAAAATTGCTTACCCTGGTCTTTCCTTAGGTGACATGCTATTCACGAAAACTGTTTTGCTAACAAACATATGTTTGACGCTTTATGAACTCTGGAGCCTAAAACTATTGACTGAGATCAATTTGAAAGGACATACATGCGATGCAAATTTAGAATGGCTATCGATTGTCTCTCTAATTGTTTGCTCCTAGTCTATTAGTTTCCGAAGATAATTGGGGTTTCTGGAAAAGAGTCCTAGAGTCCTAAAACCGGAAAAATCTGACCTTTGGTGACCACTGGTAGACCTCAATTGTGACCTGAATCCAGACACGTGAAATACTTTCCGATAGAGCTTGCCTAAAAGCTATTTAATTCCGTTTTCCGCTTTCCGCTACGTTGCGTAGTTTTGGAAGATCTCACGGGGGGCGGAATCAACCCCCCCTGCGTTCGTGTTCGGCGCCGAAGCCCCTGCAGTGGCGCGGTTTGAGCTGATGGCTCGATGTTTTGGATTACCTGTTTGTTGTAATATATTTAGGTCTAGGGGATACGTTGTTCGCGACGATTGACGTGATCATGCGTAAAGCCGTTAAACATATTACATCTAGGACACTGCAGGCTCTGCTGTTAGGTTTCTTTGTAGGTATGACTTGGTACCCTCTCCATATGATTACAATCACCCCACCATAGACAAGCATCCTCACAGACGCTCACGCACACGGGCACATGTACTCACAGGAACACAAATACACACACATAGAGCAGAAGTGAAGGAAAAAGTTTCCTTCCGCGCGGGCCGGCGGTGCGCAGGTTGTCGCTGTTTGAAATCATTGAAGCTTACGCATATGTTCATCTTTCATTTTTCATTTCTTGAGTTTACATTTTTTTAAAGTAAACACTGGATAAAATTAAAATCATATCAATGAACTGTAAAGGTCCTTGCCCAACAAAAGAAACGCCGAGAAGTAATGAACTATATTCGTCAAACAGAATCCGATGTAGTGTTTCTTCAAGACACGCACCTAACAGCGGGCACATTTTATTTTTCAATTGCCTATGGAAAGGAAAATGTTACTACTTTTGCTATTCATCAGTTAGCCGGGGCACATGTATTTTAATTCAAAACAGTATACAACATAGTTTGGTAAAATAAATATAAGGGGTGAGTTTTTTTTAGATGAGGTCACTTGACATGCATTTGTGACCTGACCTGAGATGACCTGAAGTCAAAACTTTTCCAAAGTGTGGGTAATTGATGCCCAAACAGGTGTACGAAAATTTGGCGGCGGCTGATCGCCGCCATTTTTTCCCTCTACTCCTGAAACCTTAGAGGGGGGGGGCGGAAATCGACTTCCCTGCAGTGCGCGGGATATATATAATTATATAATATATATATATATATCCTCGCACCGACGTGGGGGGGGGGCGATATCCGCCCCGCCCCCACAGATTTTTCCGGACTAGCGAAAAACGGCGGTGCGTACGCCGCCAATTTTGTACAGCTGTTTGGGCATGCAATTCGCGCACACTTTCTCATTTTTTTTCTTCTTAACTTTTAAGGTCACGTTGTCAGGTCAGCATTAAATGACCTGACCTCAATCACGTTTTGGTAAGTTTGACATCTTGCCGAAGCCACAGTAGTGAACCAAACAGTTTAAAACTCAGTGTGTTATAAGGCCTTAAATATCTACAGTTTGTTTATCTTTGATTTTTTATATCTGTGACCTGAGGTCATGTCAATTTTTGAGACCTCCCATTTTAAGTCTATGGGATAAAATTTAAATGCGCACCAATCGATCAAAACCTGGCTAAATGTGGTCAGTTTTCATCCTCATCACTATTCTGAGGCAGAGCAGAATATTGCATGTTGTATTTTTCTTCCGTGACCACGTTAAGGTCAAATCCAATGTGCCAAAAGGTCATATGTTTTTTGTACAATAACTCATGTCCTACGTAAGATAGAGTGCTGTGGTTTTCACCATTCTGTTTCTCTTGTCAACCTCTATCGTTGAACATAAAATTTGACTTGACCTTGACATGACCTCAGGTCAGGTCAGGTCATTTTTGTTTGTTTGACCAAGCTAGATCATACGATATATGGTTCGATGCGCCTTGATGTGAGAAATACGATGGTTGCAAAATGACTGCTCTACCTTTAAAACTTAAGAAGTTACTAACAAAAAACGTTTTCAGTAAAATTAAGCATTTTGACCTTCGCTGATCTCTGGAGTTTTAACTATTGAACCGATCTCAAATCTGAGGATATAATAGCGAAAGAATGTTTCAAGAGCATTGCAGTGCTTTTTTCGGATTGCTCCTAGCGATGTTAGTTACTGAGCTAGCCCGTGTTTGTGAAGCAGTGGCTCAATTTACTCGAAATATGGGAAATTTGAACCTTTGTGACCTCTTGGTGACCTCAATTTGACCTGATCAAAAAATAGCTAAGTATTTTGCTAGTGCTCGTCACGCCTAGCGTCACGCCGTTTTTCCGCTTCTCGCTACGGTTGCATAGTTTGGAGATCTCTGGGGGGGCGGTTATCGCCCCCCCCCCGTCGGTTCGAAGTTGAGAGCTCAGACCCGTCGGTGCGAGGAATTATATATAATATATATATATTATATTTTAGGGTGGTCCTTAAAAATCGAAAACTTGGAAAAGTAAGCTCCCACCACTAATATTGTGCGATTGGTTATAAAAACGTCGTGTTCAAATTTTTGTTAACATCGATCAATAATTAGACGGTGCTCAATGCACTCAAACTTTTGTGTTTTTGAAATATTTTGTAAATATGGCTTATGGCGGCTTAACGACGCGTTGCAGGCAAATGGTTAATTATGCATTATTGTGAGGAATTTTCCTTGGCACCATTGTTGTTGATTTCCAACCGCTTCGAATAGTGTCAAAACCCTTGGCAAGTGTTTGTATAGAGCAGCTCATAATATGGTTAGAACGAGAGCTATGGCTGCTGATGCAAAATGATCATTGGTGACGGCGAGGCTTCGGATGACTTCTTCGGCTTTCCTGTAGTCCATGCACGCCGCCTACTTCTATGGGTCTACATCGATGATCACTTGGTTTATATTAATCTTCCTGAAGAAGGACATGGTGCTACTGGAAGCGAATTATTTTATCTTACACTCAGCAATGGCACTACGGAGCACTGTCGACCGTTTCGGTGGCGTGACGCCTGCGTCATCCTCAGGATCCTCCTTCATAGGCCTCACGATTTGTCGCTTGGTCTCGGCGGTCACCTCTTGGTCAAACAGCGCGAGCGCTACCATCTCTAGAGACAGGTACCAGAGGTGGCTCGTGAGCTGTATCATTACCGCCTTGGCCACCACCGTGTCGTCGTAGGCGTTCAGGGTCTTCAGGTGGATCGTGAGTTGTATCATTACCGCCTTGGCCACCACCGTGTCGTCGTAGGCGTTCAGGCTGTTCAGGTGGCTCGTGAGTTGTATCATTACCGCCTTGGCCACCACAGTGTCGTCGTAGGCGTTCAGGGCTTGGCCACCACCGTGTCGTCGTAGGCGTTCAGGGTCTATACTAGGGGTCTATAATAGGGTCTATAAAAGGGTCAGGGTCGTATATTCAGGGTCTTCAGGAGGAGGGTCTTCAAGGTCTTCAGGAGAATACGATCGGAGAGCGGAGCAAACGCTGGGAGAAGCACTTTCGTCCTGGCGGCCGATGATGGCGTCCATGGCGATGATGGCGTCCATGGAGTTAGCGAGGAGAGGGGAGATATAACCGTCCGCTGCGCCGTTCTCAAGCAGTGTTTGGTCGATGCTCGCCCACTGTTCCCGGAATCCCTTGAACAGTTGGAACTCCGGCGACGAGGACGCTCCCATGAGCGCGGTATATAGTATACCGCTCCCATCACCAACTCGAGCATGTGGTGATGGCAAGCGAAGTAGAGTAGCTCCTTCTCGAGAAGTTGCTCAATCAGCACACAAGCTCCGTTGCATCGACCTGTGTTCGCAGCTGTCGTGTCGGAGGACATTCCAACAACCTTCTTCACAAACCCCACTCCTCCAGTGCTCCGGCAACTGCTTTTGCGGCGTTGACTCCCGTGCCGCTCGGCAACTTAGCCCCTTGGAGGAGCTGGGCGACTCTGTTGCCAGTCACGATGACATACATATTTGACCTCAATTAGAAACAAATCGAAAATGATTTTAATACGTCTTAATGAGCCCATCTTCCCTGTCATCGTCAATGGCATCATAGTATCCCAGCTTGTTGTGGCAAGTTGCCGAGCGGCACGTGAGTCAACGCCACAAATGCAGTTGCTGGAGCACTGGAGGAGTGGGGGCTTGTGGAGAAGGTTGTTGGAATGTCCTTCAACACGACAGCTGAGAACACAGGTCGATGCAACAGAGCTTGTGTGCTGATCGAGAAACTTCTCGAGAAGAAGCTTCTCTACTCTGCTTGCAGTCACAACATGCTCGAGTTGGTGATGGGAGCGGTATACTATATACCGCGCTTATGGGAGCGTCCTCATCGCCGAAGGTCCAACTGTTCAAGCGATTCCGGGAACAGTAGACGAACATCTACCAAGCACTGCTTGAAGACGGCACAGTGGATGGTGAGATCTCCCCTCTGCTGAGATGGTGAGATCATCGCCTAGTGGATGGTGAGATCTCGACGCCATCATCGCCTAGTGCGAGCAGACGCTGGAGGAGTGTGTAGATCTCCGCGATGACTACCATAAGCTGGTGGAACTGTGTCTCATCTTCGTTGGTGGGACGCCATGTGAAGATGCACACACTCAGGCATCAGGCGTTATGAACAATGGATGTCTAAGGTTCTCTACGCGATGAAGATATGGATGTTCAGGAGACAGTTCCGGCTCATGGCGAAAGAGGAGTGCAGACTCCAGGCCATGTGCCTGTTCACTGCGCACGTCTACGTCCAGGCGTGGACGACCGCGCCTCTCCCAGGGTCTGCTCCGCGGTCCGATCCCCTCCTCCTGAAGACCCTGAACGCCTACGACGACACGGTGGTGGCCAAGGCGGTATTGATACAACTTACGAGCCACCTCTGGTACCTGTCTCAAGAGATGGTAGCGCTCGCGCCGTTTGACCAAGAGGTGACCGCCGAGACCAAGCGACAAATCGTGAGGGCTATCAAGGAGGGTCCCGAGGAGGACGCAAGCGAAACGCTACCGAAACGGGCGACAGTGCTCCGTAGTCCCATTGCTGAGTGTATGATCAAAGACTTTGCTTCCAGTAGCACTATGTCCTTCTTCAGGAAGATGAACATGGAGCAAGTGTTCCTCGATGTAGACCCATAGGAGTGGGCGGCGCGCGAGGATTACTGGAAAGCCGAAAAAGTTATCCGAAACCTCACCGTCACCAATGATTACGCGGAGCGTGGTGTAGCTCTGATCCACGAATACAACGGCATCCTCACGAAAGACGACGAATAGCAGCAGTTTGTCCTGCAAGTGGTCGCCGATCATCGAAAGTGGTTCCCAGACAGTACCAAGCGAACGATAGTCGGCTCAACATGGCGACGCTGAGAAATCGGTCGGCTCAGTTATCACAATAGACAGACGGCCCACAGTGGAGACAAATCAAGTACATACGAGCACAGTGGCAGCCTAACAGACGGTCGGCGACACCGGATGACAAGTGAAGACAGGTCTGCCTACCTTGGTCTGGTGCATGTGAACGGGGTGTGACTAAGCATGGTTCAGCAAATATTTTTTGTTGCTGTTTTGTATCAAATAAATCAAATATCATATTCCGAGACCGACAGGCAATCGACAACTTGTTTATTTTGCATCAGCAGCCACAGCTCTCGTTCTAACCATATTATGTGCTGCTCTATACAAACCCTTGTCAAAATTTTTGACACTATTCAAAGCGGATGGAAACCAACTACAATGGTGCCTAGGAAAATGCCTCACAATAATGCATATTGAACCATTCGTCTGCAACGCGCCGTTTAGCCGCCATAAGCCATATATACCAAATATTTAAAAAAAAAGTTTGAGTGCATTGAGCACCGTCTTATTATTGATCGATTTGAACAAAAATTGGAACACGACGTTTTTATAACCAATCGCAAAATATAAAAGAAGTGGGAGCTTAATTTTTCCGATTATGTTACAGGCCAACCCCTAATATATACACACACACAATAGTATAATATATATATATATAATTATATATATATATATATATAATTAATATAATATATATATGTTATTTATATATATTATATAATATTTTTATATATATATATATATACATATATATATAATATATATTATAAATATAAAATATTAATACTATATACTATATTATAAATAATAATATAATATATATATATAAAACTATTATATATATATGTAAGCATATATAATATGTTAGCAGTTTTAAGTCGAATATCTTCTTAAAATGACAGACCTACATCCTTTTCAATCCCAAAATTCGACCACCTTACAGATAAACATGCATACAAATTCGCGTTTCCGTTTTTTGCCTTATACTTTTTTTGAATATGAAAACAACACTGTTCTCAGTCATTGTTTCGCGTTTCAAGTCGAAAAATACCTTTACATGTGTTACAGCTCCTAATGACCGTAATATGCAATTTGACCTGGTGACATCGGATGACCTTGACCTGACCCAGTATCTTAAATAGCTTAGAATGGTAAGCAGAAGTGTTAGATACACGAATCAAAAAGATTTATCAATTGATTATGACAAACACCTATTACTGTGGGGGAGGGCGAATCGGTCCCCCCTTGAGTTTTCTACGGTCATTTCAGTACTCATTCAGAGACTTCAAACTTTGCTGGATTTTCCTAACATCTTTCATTGCGCATCGCGATGGTTACTTTTTTTCTTAAATGTGAATTATTAGAGGGTTCAGGACAGTTTTTAGGGGGGCGTGTTCGGCCGTTTTTGACACCAAAATCTTTTGATGTTCCAGCACTCATGGATAATTGTGTTTTATAAAGAGAAGTTTTAGAAAAATACATATCCGGTAGAGACTTGAATTACCTTATTTCAGATAACTATCTTCAAATTTCAAAATTATGTATTTGAAATCCTTTTTTAATGTATATCTTTCAAACAAAATGATTGCAGGTTTTTTATTTTCAGGAAGTTTCAAAAAAACCGGTTGTTTTATGTGAGAGAAAACATGACAAATAATATGGTTCAAATTTCCAGGGTTATATCTAAATATTTGATGACCTCTATGCAGGTCAAATCTAACCTTTCCAATATAAGGTTATTACGGTGAAAAAAATGAAAAAAAACGATGGCTTTTAATACATTGCATTCATCCAATTATTTTCAGTCATCATGTCATATAGGCCCTTCTTGATAAAAAAGGATGCATTTTTTAGTCATGAACCTTTTGAAAGTTCATTCAAGTTAACCAACAATTTTATCAATAACTCGTGACAAAAAACATCATAGAGACTCACCAAATGTCTCAAAATCCTTTGTCTCGTCAAAACGCGTCTTTTCGCATATGCATTTTGACCGACTTACTTCATCTTAACCTTTACCTTGACCTTGAACCGGGGTCAAATTTTCATTTGGAACAAAGTTTACTTAATCCCATTCACCAAACTCGCACATGACGAAGAGAAATACAATAGCTACCAAAATAACATGCTGTATAATACTTTACGATAACAATTATAACGAACAAACATTTGCAGAAAAACAGTTTTTTAACATTTGTTGACCTATACCAGTCCCAAACCATTGACCCTGAGTCATTTCTGATGCCTTACGGTCTGAAAGAACAATTTTAAAACCGCTTTTACAGTTATTTTTTCGGATTCCTCCTACCTGCCATATTTCCGAGATAATGGCAAAGTTTCCTGAAAATATCATGTTTTGACAAAAATATTTTTTGATAACGTCATTTGACCTTGAAGATAATGACCCAAGGTCACCACAATTTGACGAAATAAAGTTTATTGTCGACCTTAGTCACACCCCAAGTTTCATATTTCTAGCTCTTATGGCAGCGGAGATCTGAAGGAGGGGCCGAATAAGCCCCCCCCCCGACAGATTCGTATACTTTTCATCCCTCCAGGAATAGGGTAAATATCGCATTTTTGCGTGACCATTCCATCCACCGGACTTTGATGACAAGGTCAAACATTTTGTTTTTGACGTGACCTGTGACGTTATCGGTGACTCTGAGGTTAACAATATTATGTGTCCCTCAACAAATGTAACAGGGCTATCTAATTCCGTTTCATTGTTTAATATCGGTCCAGTAGTTTCGGAGAACAGAGGGGGGTATTAATAGCCCTCCTCCTAGTAAGACGCGTCACAGAATATACCCCAGTAATGCGCGGGTTAATGGCCATTATATGTAGACAAGTTGTCAAATTGGTTTCCAATATCAAATTATACGTGTAAAATAACCCTTCCATATGTTGTATGACTTGTTTACAACTCCCCTATTGTAATATTTTTTGAACTCACTTTGAGCTTAACCCTATTACCTGCGGGGGGCAGATTCTGCCCCTCCCGGTAGTTTTTCGCCCGCCGCTTTTTGAACCGTTACGTCTATCGTCTTGAAACTTTCGGACTTTTCCTAAATCTGAATGACGCGTGTTCATTTAAAAAAAATAATCAGCTCAGCAGAGGTGGCTCCAGGGTCATGTTTTTGGGAGGTCGTTACGAATGCGGGTGTGCGGCGCATACTTCCTTCGTATATGCGGTGGAATAAAAGCGTCATTAATCTAAGTAATGCTTTTTACATCCATACAAATAATGAATTATACATTTGGCGGCAAGAGGCGAACTCAGGTACATAAAATGGGAGGCAATATTCTCCGTCAATTTAGGCCGAACTTCAAATAAGCAAGATGATAAGAGGCGTTCCGCACATGATGCCCCCACGTTGTTTACCTGAATCCGCCTATGCAAAATATGTTACATTAAAAAAACAGCAACAAAGCCTACATGTGACGTTCCCACGTCCCAAACACTAAGGAAGAGCACATATTTGTATCAAAATATACCCCCATTTCTTATCCCTGAGTACGCCTATGATTTTCCAATTGGGTACTTATCCCTTTTAAATATTAAAGGGCCTGATATAGGAAGCTCAAAAACGTTTCTTGCATGAAAATCGGTCGAATCACATGGCCACAATGACCTTTAAAAAAAAACACCTTAATTTTTCGTGTTTTTTGCTCCCTGGCCCCCCATTTTTAAACAAAAAAAGCAATTTCGGGATCCAAAAAGAAAAATGTCGTCACGACTAATCGAATGGTGTTTGTCCCATTGAAATCGGCCGAGCGGTTCTCGAGATCTCTGGGGTGGGGGGCAGAATTTGCCCCTCCCCGCAGGTTAACGTAATTATAAACGCCCGCAGGGAAAAGGGTTAATGCCTTTGCTTCCAGTCTTATCATCGTATATGCCATAGATGTGTGATACGTTTGTGAGGTTTTTTGCGATATTTATCGCCAAA
>VOPJ01000926.1:0-29806 GCA_014673585.1 Semibalanus balanoides
GAATGCAAGAGGCGTAGTATTTTGGCTGCTTAGAGGTCGGTATATGCGTGGAATATTCCAGCAGCTACGCTTTTGAAACGTTATGTAAAGGAGATTGGTTTCCGATATTGCGTTGTGATGATACTTATGTAACGTTGAATTATATCTCATACATAATTATTCTGGTGGGATACCTGATACGACTTTCTGCAAAACATCATAAATCATTCTTCGGGTGTGGTACATACGGCGACTTTCTTCCAAACTATTGGCTATTTTTACAATGTTATTTATGCTGCCGGATATCTAATATTTATGCTATCAGTGTTGCCATCTTTATTTTCCTCGAACCAGCACCGAATGCTGACACCTTTACATTTATGAACTTGCATGCTCAAGCAAATGCGTATTCTTAAAAAGCTCGAACGTTTTTAACTCAACTGCAGCTTTTCAAATGGACGTTTCAGAAGTCGTACGCACATAAGCCTGTTTCAGCCAGCTAGGCATGTCACCGACTGCACAAGATGCGACTCACTGTAACAAGAACATTAACTAAAGCAATTAGACAAGAAACAACCCTATCTTTATACCACGAAAATAATCCTCTCGTTTCCACTTGAGGCTCACTATCACTCAAACACCGATATCACCAACAGACGGTGGTGGTAAGCTTTTTACCATCATTGCACGTGCTATCACATTTCATCAGCCGCTGTTGTCAACTTCACAAAGATATCAGCAATCAGCGACCGGCGGCAGTGTGTATGTGTGTGTGTGTGTGTGTGTGTATGTGTGTGTAGGTGTGTATGGGGGAGGGGGGGGCATTGGTAGGGTAAGTAAACTGTGGCTATCTCGCTGCAAGTGTTCGATCTGCGTCGACGCAACACCAGAGGCATGTTGACGAAACTGAACAGGGGCGGATAAAGGGATGGGCGGCGGGGGGAGGCGGCTCCCTCTGTGTCCGCCGCGCAGGGGGCGGCCGCCCCCCCCCCCCTGTGTCCGCCGCGCCGAAGGCGCAGAATGGTCTCGTAAGCAAGCCAGTTTCCGCGCCGAAGGCGCTGAAATAGGCCTGCTTATGGGGTTCAATATCTGACGTTTGCTGCACGGTCAGATGCCGCCCTTATATCATGGCCACGTGTCGCCCCCTAGCCATATGCCGCCTTGTGGGCAGACCGAGACGGCGCCGCTCCGGTCAGTGGCGGCGCCCCGTTTAATGACGGCGCCCCTCTGGCCAGTGACGGCGCCCTCTCGGCCAGTGATGGCGCCCCTATGGCCATGTGACAGCGCCCTCTCGGCCAGTGACAGTGCCCCTCCGGCTAATGACGTCGTCCCTCTAGCCAGTGACAGCGCCCCCTTTGGCTAGTGACGGTGTCGACTGCCTATCTGACCAGTGATGGCACTCCCCCTGCCAGTGATGGCGCTCTTGTGCCCAGTAACGGCACCCCTGTGACCATACTTACATTTTTACCATACTTTACACCGGCATACTTACAATTGAGATTGCCTTTAAAATAATTTATAAAATTTGTTTAATGTGTTTTTTTAAGGAAATAAACTTTTAATGGGTAAGCATATACAATTTACACTTTTAAGGATTTGTATTGTTATTTGGCGCCCCTGTAGGCCCATGATGGCAAAAATGCAGCCTCATCGAGATAAAAAAATATCTTCCCCTCATGTTTGATGATACGGCGCCCTAATTTTCGGAACAAATGCGCCCCGGTTCCCCGAAAAATGCACCCCTGATCCCCGAAAAATGCGCCCCTACACCCTGCCGCCCCTTCGAAAAAAGCCTGGATCCGCCCCTGAAATGAAGTAGCCTGCAATACAATTACAGGCCGTTTTCAAATGTTTTTTATTTATTAAAATACCACTGAAATACATAAATTAACCCGTTTGGCGTAGGGGGTCCCCAGCCGAACGCGCGGCGTAGGGAGGGGGGAGGGGATAAATATAACCCCCTCCTCCTGGAATCTTTCGAACCAATGACCAAGGCGAGATGCGCAAGAGGGCGATCGAAAGCTCTCAATGAGACGAATATATCGCATATACGAAATTCTTAAAATAAGGTCATATCTCAGGTCACTGTCATATCAAAGGTCAAAATCGAGATATTTGAGTTTTTGGGACATACTTTCTAGTGGTGCCAATCGCTACAATCATTTTTATAATTCCTAACTTGTCCGAAGACCGATTCGTGTTTTACGGACATAAACTTATTTCTTTTGACATTTTTGGACTACCATGGATGGCTTTTTGCGAAAATGACTTAGTTACGTTTTTGTATTAATGAAGAGTGTGCCACAGGTAACTCACATCAAACTTACTTTTGTTTATAGACCATAGTTAAGTATTACTTATGCTTATATTGGGAATGATACACTAGATGCTTTACTCTACATCAAACACATTTGTGCTGGTTTTTGTATTTTTTTAGCCAAACAATCATTTTCGGACAGTTTCGGACGGACAGCTGACCATGGTCATGTTCATCGGTCGGACATCGGACACATCTTTTCTGAAACTGGCACTACTCATACTTTCCATCCATAACCTAAGATTGATACTATTATCGCACACAGTGCTCTCAATAGTATCTTGCATATCCTGCATTACGGAAAAGAGAAATTGACAGCAAAGTTCAAGGCTGAGATCAGAGGCCGATCTTATAAAAAATTGAGCTACGGCTCGATTTTTTCCTCAAATGCTGAGCCATTTTCTACCATTACAAACCGTTTAATCATCAAAAGTTAGTTGATGAAAAACGACAGCACTCTACGTGTTATTGAGTTTCTATTTCTTGATTTTCGAGACATCGAACAGTTAGCTCGCAGGATTGTTTTTGTTGATTTTGTTAGTCTATGATTTTGTAAAAAAATCGAGCCCGTTGTTTCTTATTTTTTATAAGAGCGGCCTCTGTCACAAACGGTCACTGTGACCCAGAAGTTCTACGTAATGTCATGCAACACATGTTTAAGAAGTGTATTTTGCCCTATAGATTTGATAGTTACAGCCATTTTTCCCAATTAAGACACAATAAAAGGTCAAGATATAAACAGGTTTTCAAATAAGGCTTCAAACTTTTGAAATGATTAACATTGATAAACAAGGCATGTTTCTAGACCAGTTTGGTATCATACATAGAACAATAACATGCATTCATACAATACAATACAATTGTAACTATATGGTCATTAAAGCCAAGAAAACGTTATTTCAAAAAGTGACGTCATTAGTTACATATACTTAGATAAAAATCAGGCACACCAAAATAAATATATTACTCTAAAATGTATCTGGGCATCTTTCATACTTATTCTGTCATATATATTCCGTTCTTGCAATATCTTGCAAATTTTGATTTTGTTAGCAAACGTCTGAAAAAGGAACAAAACCAATTTATCTGGAAAACTCAAGATTGCGATCTTTCAAACAATGCAATTTGCATTTCTTTGACGATTTTTTTAAGCAATTTGCTTTAAAACCATATTTTATCATATTTGTCAAACATTTAACCGACCATTTTACCCCATAAAAGGGTCGGACATGACGTCATTAAAACGTCATTATCTGCCACAGTCCTGCATCATTTCCAGTGCAATGTCTGGAGAATACCGTAGCAATGGATGGCGGTGCAGCATGAAGCGCCAAACAATTTAACGTCTCTATCGTCGCTGGACGTCGGCTATGTTCAAGCAATTGACAGAATCCGGGGAGGGGGCTGAAATTCCCCCTTCCCCTACACCGCGCGGGTTAAAATATATTATATGTTTTTAAGGCGTAATAGCATGAGATGGGCCTAGAATGACCACCATGTTTCCAGATATGTAACATGTTCTCAAAGCATAATGATGAACATGTGTTACACCATTAACTCAACATTTAGCAAATTATAACACCAGATGTAGTGCTTACCCCCCCCACACCCTATTGCACATAGCTTATACCAGTGCACCTTGTTTTACCTAGTTGTCTCTACACCGTCTATTTATCATTATGTTTTATGAGCATTTCTTGCAAACTTCATGTCTCTTCCTAAGACTGTCAGAAGAGTTAAATAACCTTGCGTTGTATGCAGTTTTATTACATTGTCAAAACAGCGAGATGAGCTATTGCCGTTTCTCTCTTTCTTTCATTTTCAAAGCAAATGAGCTGTTTGACATCAATGCTTGTTCGAGAAAAAAATATTAGAAACACTCTACGAATAAGTGTGGTGGCATTTACATGCTTCTGAATTGTTTTATTGCTGCGGTATATTGGATTATAATTTAGAAAAAGTATATGAACACGTTACTACTTGGACACAATTTAGAATTTAACTGCATGCAATGATAACTGCATACATCTGGTCTTAACTATACGACTTCGCTGTTGGTGAACACCTGTTATTGGGTGAACACCTGTTGCTCATTGACAATAAATAAATAAATAAAATTAAATGATATCTGTCCATTGTGAACATGTACCATGGAGTGTACTTACATTCATTATGTGTCATAACCTATATTGCCTGCATTTTTGCATAGCTTGTATATTCAAGTGCTAACGACGCAGCACTTTGGTTGATTTTTTCCCTGCTGCCGCAGCGCCGTGTGTCTCTGTTTACATCCAGCCTGGAGTTCGATCGCCGGCTCCGGGCCCTCCAGCGTCGGGGGCACGTCACACGGCTCCACCAATCAGCGTCGGCCTCACAGCCTCTGACCAATGGCAGCACGCGAGACAGACTGGTCGTGCCGCGCCACTACTAGTGCGGCAGCGCCCGGCGGCGCTCCAGAAGCTCCGTGGTGGCTGGAAGCTCAGGTTGTGCCTAGCAGCTCGCTTGCGCCTTGCAGCCCGAAGCTTGCAACTCACAGCTCATCTAGCTTCAGGTTGGTGTCATCCTGACTAGACACTGTTTGTCGAAGAGAAGCTGTCAAGCTCAAGATCCCCGTATCTAAGCTTCGTCTGAGCCTTGTACTTGCGTTCGAAGCTCGAAGTTCACGTGAAGCCACCGCCTGAGCCAGTTATCGACAGCTGCTTGAAGCTCGCAGCCCTGGGTCGCCCACGCTACACTTTCCAACCGTGGCCGAGATGCCCCTCCCCAGCCCTCACAGCCTGGACGAGCTGGACGCGCCGCGAACAGCTGGTGAGTCGGACTCCGAGTAAAGAGGACCGCCTTCAGGTGTCGAGCGAGCCGTCTTCGCCGTCGCTGGCCGGCGCTGGAGGACAGGTGCGCTCCCGGCCGCGACCCATCCTCTGCAAGAGCCACAGCGTCGATACCACCGCGCCGCTCTCCTCGTCGGCCGAGAAGAGGACGGTGTCGTTCCGGCTACCTGGCGAGAACGCCGCGCACTCACACAGCCGGATGGCCGCTCTGGCGCAGAGTCTGAAGAAGCTGACGCTGGCGGCGGCGGCGGCAAGCGCTAGCCGACCCAAGCCCGAGAAGACGGTCAAGAGGATCCTGCGCCAGCCGGTGGTGCACGTGTACCTGCGTGGAGCGTCAGGTCTGCCCACGCAGCGCGTGCCTCTGTCTTCAGTCAACGCCCTGCACCGTCACCCATTCCGGGCGACGATTTCGTGAATGTTGCGTCTACGAAGACGTTGTGGTACATCATTCTCATGTATTTTACTCCGTTGTTCTGGAGGTCTTTGGAGATAGTGTGTGCGTCATCGTTGCACGCGTTTTTCCGACTTCATTGAGACATAATTGTGTAAGGCGCTTGGCGTGAGGATGATTTCATCGGCTGCTATTGATGCATTGCAAGGTTAAGTAAGTTTTGTATGTTGTGCTCACATTTTCACGATATGTATGTCAAGAGCGCATTATTTGTCCACCCATTGTCCATGAAATACATCTCAGCGAAAGACCGGATTGTTTCTCAGCAGTGAAGGAAAAAGCGGATAATCGAAATGAGAGGTGGAGAAAAGAGAAGCTGAACTTATATTTCAAGACGACATTGCTATATTATTCATTATTACAATTTTGAACACTCTTTGGAACCTCAAAACATAAAACTTAATACATATGAAAAGTAAAAGCAAAATGAGCGGAGTCTCAAAAATACAAATAAGTTCGACAATGGAGACTTCTGAACACCGTTCGGAGTATGGAAGCAAAAAACACTCTTTGCGGTTGAGTCCTCGATCGGCCGTTACCGTCGTGGCTTGAGCCTTCCTTGCAATTTCGCCCTGTAGGTGATGGCTCTTAAAGTTGATAAATAATCGTCTGGACGTCTTTGTATTTTCCCTCACATTCATCTCCTAGCTGCTCATCTTATTCCAGTACACCGAGCAACCTTATGTTAAACCAATTCTTTAAACAATCAGCAACTGCAACGGTGTCGTGCTAGCGGGAACTTTGAACATTCAACCATTTGTGCGGTTAGCACTGCTTCCGAACGGAAACATAGGGGAAAACGGCCTAGTCTTCCGCCTAGCACAACCATCGATAGAACTTCACATCCGTCACATGTGGAACAAAGCAACGCTGAGGAATCGTTCCAGGAATGCTGCGTCAAATCACGTCGAGCAGTTCCTGGGACATCCTACACGACTGTTGCTTTGTCAACAGCGACTACAATTCCTGGGACTTACATGGGCATGACAGAAACACGATCATAACTGGATTATTGGTTCTGTCAACCGTTCATGGAACTCGAGAGCTCCTCCCCCAATATATGCTGAACCACGGAATCGCAGCATATTGATTTTGACAACCAGTTCCAACGAGCCGCTAACAGGCATGTTTAAGAGCAATGAACATCTGTCACAAACACCATTCCGGGAATTAAAATGGTCGCGCTGGAGCACCTTTAAGGCTTTAACCAACGATACAAATCGCGAGTCAGATCCCCACGTCACGAAACGCGCACTTCTCAAGTTCTCTGTTATTATAATGCTGAAGGATAAAATGAAGCGGATGCTTCCTCGCCCGACATAGATCTAGAGGGACGGGGAAATCAGCACCCAATGGGAATCTTCCTTGCAGGTGACTTGTAGAACCAATGTCATGATTCACAAAATGGGGGAAGCGACATGTCAACCCATCCTACGGTGGTGGAGTTCATTGTAACTAAGTTAATGTCTGTGAACTTTTTTGCGGCTGCATTTTTGGAGGTACTATATAAAGGATAGTTCACCTTGAAAAGTTGTCTTGAAATTTAACCATTACGGTGCAATCTTGAGCCAAACTACGAATATGACTTTGGGTTTGGACAACTGATGGATATATGTGGAGAAAGAAGTAAGTTTTCTCTTTGTATTCACGAGAAATCGTACGATAGCAGGTTGGCGTTCTAGCTTCGCCAGACGCCTATTACAGTCTCTGACAAAGGGTTGCCGCGCAGCCGGGCGGCTGAGCGGATATTAACGAGGCGTTTGTGTCAGGTACTTACGTGTCAGAGATGTCCTACTCCGGCGCCCGCCTGGCCGGCGAGCGTACCGACAGCTGTTTTCGGGGGTGTTTCGGGAGTGGGGTGAAAAATGCAGACTTATCTTTTGTGTCCGAAATACTTTAGGTTGCATGTTACTCTCTTTCATCCATTAAACTAATTTTTTCGATCTGCTCTACAAAACTGCTATCTCAGTCAAAAACCCCAGTTAAAGGTACACACCTCCTTTAAGAATACGTTGTAAGCATGACTAATTACCGAAATTAGCGCTTTCTCTGGCGGCCTTTACGCTTGCAAGCGGGCGTAGGGGAGCGGCAACGAGCGGTCTTTCACGGTACACAGCTACTTGAATGGTGCTACTCATTATTATTGGCCTGTGCTCCATGCGCACGTGTGCTCGTAGTTTCATAGCTCAAACCTGTTTTAGCTTTTCAGAGCGCGCAGCATCGGTCAATAGAGCGTTTTACCGGTAAAATAGTGTGTGGCTACTAAATCACAGAAGATATAGAATTAGCAGGCATTTTTGTTGAAGGGGGGGCATTACCCGAGAGGGACGCCCTGGATTTCTTTACCCCCATCTGCAAATACCTTCCGCCGCCACTGGTGCCACGATAGTAACTGCGATGTAACTGCGATAGTAGCATGTGCGAACGTGTGGGCGGCCGGGTGATAACGACCAACCCACTGCGACGCTACCCATAGACAATACTTACAACTCATGCGCTCAAGTAACTAGATTTTGACCATACAACTATTATTTGCTTATGCTATGTACCAATCATGTTTCAGAGGTGTGTGGTGAAGTACTTTATGTTGTCCCTTGCTATGTCTCGATACAATCAGAGGTTCTATGCTAAGAACCAGTCATGTTTCAGAGGTGTGCGTACTTTCTGTTGTCCCTTTCTACGCCTCGATACAATCAGAGGTTCTATGCTAAGAGCCAGTCATGTTTCAAGGTGTGCGGTTAAGTTACTTGCTGTTGTCTCTGTTCTACGCCTCGATACAATAGAAGGTTTCGGAGCATAAGAGAAGAGCGTTTCTCAAGGAATTAACGCTTTTTTGCCCTTTCTTACGGAAATCCCGCTGCACAGCCAGCATAACCTCTTGATCATGTGATGCAGGCCTGACGATATTTGCTTCGCCTATTTGGACGGGATAAGGCATCAGTCCATACAAGAACTAACACGTATGTCACGGTTTTCGGCAGTTGACATACGCTAGCCAATAGAAAACGGCTCGTGCGCGCTGATAGCAGCTGCCGAACAGACCCTCGGTAACTATTTTGCATTGTTTATATGGGGTTTATTGCCTTTGGTGCATCATTTTATAAAATATCCTCTTCATTCTGTTTATAGTGCCGATCTTTTATGGATGTCGAAACAAAGCAATATGCAAACCAGAATATAAGTAAAAATTCATCTAAAGGGGCTTCAAACATGAAAATCATTAAACCAAAAAATAAAACCAATAGCTTTTTACCGTAAGAAATGACACTACAAAAGAGTAGCCACACTTCCTTAAAACTAATCGTTCATTAGTCATAAATATGTCCCATGTTGATGTGCAATGCACAGTCTTGCAGGAGCGTGCCGCAGTGCGGGCAAATGAAGCTGTCAAATCTGTATCTTTCGATGAACCAATGCAAAATAGATTTGCTCGCTGCGAAACGTCAACATTTATATTCGGTATTGATATGTTTATGAATACATTCGCAGATATTTATATTCATGGTTAACCACCATTGACCGGGAATTGCAAATGTCTTCTCATCAGCAATAACGCTTTTTCGCGACGCTCGGAATTTTATATAGAATACAAACCCATCCTTTCAATATGAAAGGATTGATATGCAGTTCAATTCCTCTTCTTATTCTTATGCATAAGAAGGCACGGAAAATTAAGCAAGTGAAATCCAAAAAATGTAATGGGGTTTGCGACCCTCTTGGCCTGGGTGCCCCCTGAGTAGGGTGCCCTTTTGAAAAGTGAACCCCCGTCCTCCACACACACTTTTTAGACGGTAGCGACGCCTCTGTATCAGCCCCTAAGCTAATGACAAAATACCCGATAGGTGCTAGTATTATCTCTTTCACTTCACTTGGGAGCGTTTATTTGTGTGTTTGTTTTTATGTCAAATGTCTCCCTTCTCTCTGTGTGGTACCCGTTTGCTTGTTTGTCTACATGTTCAATGCCGTCAGCTGCCGTTAAACTTCGCCTTATCACTAGTCGCACAGTCTCTCCAGAGAGCTAAATCTGGGCTGGTTTGCAGCTCATGCTGGGATCGTTGGCAGCCAGTAAAATCAATGGCTGACTCCGCACCGCCAATGCAGGTGTGTCTGGCGGTTTGTTTTCACAGACAAAGTATCAACAATGGCGACTAGACTGCCTGAACCTGAGTTCCAGCAGTATGGACTGGTATTCTGCCGTGCAAAAAAAGAGACATAATGTCAATTGTGCTAACGATATACGCTAGCGTTGTAATGTATAGGGCAATGCTTCTTGTAGCGAAAGCCTCTCTGGCGAATAACGATAATTTTGTGATGCCGTACTGTTCTTGTCGAATTTTGGAAAATATCAGCAACTAGAGTGAATCTTTGAGAAATGAAGAAATGTCTAAATTCAGAAAAATATGTTATGTAGACCAGTGCCAGCAACCAGACATGGCCGTTGTAAGAAGGCACGCTTCTTTTACGACTATATGGAATTCCATTTGNGAAAACTGTAAGCAGAAGAAGTAGATCCTCAGAAAAGTTGGGGGGGGGGCGACGCCCCTCCTCGAAAAAAGTTTGGGGGGCGCTGCCCCCCCCCCTGCCCCCCGGTTCCTGCGTCCTTGGATCCAGGTAAACAACGCGGGGGGCACCATGTGCGGAACGCCTTTTATCATCTTACTAATTTTAAGTTAGGCCTAATTTGACGGAGGATATCGCCTACCATATACCTGAGTGTGACTCTGCCCAAAAATATGTATAATCCAAGTATGTATGATAGATATTTATATATAGCAGTGACAAAGCTTCTGACGCTTTTATTCCACCGCAAACTACGAAGGAAGTATGGCCGCACAACCGCATTCGTAACGACCTCCCAAAAACATGAGCCTGGAGCCGTCTCTACTGCGCTGATTTTTTCAAAATTTTAACATAACACGCATCATTCAATACTAAGGAAAGTCTGAAAGTTTCAAGATACTAGGCTTATCGGTTGAGAAGCGGCATGCAAAAAACTACTTGGGAGGGTAGAATCTGCCCCCAGCACGGAATAGGCAAGGGAATAGGGTTAACACACGCACTGGAGGGGGACACTTTTGTGCCCCCCACATGTTTTTTCGTGAATAGCTAAAAAACGAAGCGGCGCAGGGCGGTGGTGTTTAAGCGACATTTACGGCAACACAATAGCGGATCGCTTGACGTACACAAAATCGAAAGCAGTCGGTAAATTTTTGAGTTATATGGATTTGAATTCCAAAATGGCGGCCAGAATTGAGGTCGGCGAGCGATCTTCGAACCAACAGTCGGATCGGCGATTATAACGCCATGTTTGATAGCCCAATGTTAAATGTTCTTCCAAAAAACATAAACTACAGCACATGCTGTTACCTGTGAGTCACAAGAGGTCAAATCTCCCAAATGGTGACATTTGGCCCGATTTGACCTTTTGTTGACCTCGTTTGACCCCAAAGATATTGAACCATAAGATAATATAAGATACATTACCTTAAAGACAAACAACTAACAAGTGCGTGCTTGTTATTATTTGTTTCTGTTAAAACTTTCGAGGGTTTTCTTTATGCCACATAAGGTATTTTGCGGGAAAATGACACCATTCAAAACACTGGGGCGGTCCCAGGTGGCCCTCGCACGGTGGCCAGAAGGAGCTCGGTCGCCCTCGCTCGCTCGCCCGCCTGGCCTCCAGGGGGGGAGGGGGGCTTTTGCCCCTCTCTCCTTGGCTACGCCACTGTGAACAATTAACAAATACAACTTTTTAGGAATGAGCCCACTTGAATCAGCTATAGATACCGTTTGGTTACCGCCGACCAGGGCTGCGGAGTCGGAGTCGGAGTCGGAGTCGGAGTCGGAGTCGGTCGGAGTCGGTTGTTTTGGCCAAAGTCGGAGTCGGAGTCGGAGTCGGTAAAATTTTGACCGACTCCGACTCCGGCTGGCAGTGTTGGCACCGTAATGGGCATCGTACTTTCAGAAGTACCTATTTTTAATTTAATGGATCACCAGTGGCGATGACTAAAAGGATAATTTTAGAAGTCTTCGAAATTTTTCACTAAGTTTTATTTTTCCCATACCATCAATTTTACTAATAATGTGTGTATTCAGTATTACCATGGACGTAATAGAGACAGCTGTCAACTCCTATACTCAAGGGATGTCTTCGGTCGCAGATCAAAAATGCCACTCCAAGGAATTTTGCTGACAATCATTAGAAATCGGTAGATTGGTAAACCAATGCGGCTTACAAGCAATTTTAAGCTGGTCAAGCGAGTAAGTGTTACCCTCTCTTTGTTAAGATAAATATTAACCTTTCCCACAAAAATGGAGTTATTACTTTGAAGTCGACAAAAACACTACCACACTTTACATAATATTCATTCCAGAGCGAAATCCGAAAAAAGAAACGATATCCATTATCTTTCTACCTGGGAAAAATGACTTTTAAAGAACACAATACCACACTATAATAGTACTAATTTCAAGTTAAGTTGCTTAAGGGAAATACTACATTTTCCCACAAAAATGGAATTCATCACTTGAATTCACAGACGAGACCAAATATATTGTAAAATTCGTTCACATTTGCATATAAACTTCCCGTTTCGAAAGATATTGCAATTTAAAGTTAAATAAGCGTTCCAAGCTTTAAACGACCCGGTACTTGCAAGTGCTTTCAAGTACTTTTGGTCTTATCAAACTGCGCATTTCCTTTTTTAAATCAAATTAATTGGAAAATGTATTTTGTTCTTACTGATTGTTGATTATATTCCGTAGATCCCTCTAATATATAGTAACCATTGAACGAAACAGGTGACAAAATTGAGGCAGTTAAACGAGCGCGTTATGCGTCTTTTTAGTGTTGCGGCCCTCGAATTTTATTAAAAAATTCTTACATTATTTGAACATTAGGAATTTTGATAGTTATGTCGGATTGTATATAACACTAAGCTTTATGTAATCATGAAAGAATAGTCATTTTCCCCCAACCAAAATAACAAACAATTAAAACAACGGAGTCGGGAATACATCAGAAGCTCATCGAAGATGTGACAACGACCCACATTGATCTTAATATAGTGTCGCGGGGATTTGTTTCACGGACATTGTCAAAAAGCGTTGAATAAATTTGAAACACCGGTCCAGATACGGCGCGCTTCAAATTTAGTGATGGAAAAATAGTAACACTGGTCATGAGTTTTCAAATGAAGTATATGTACTTGTTCAGAGAAAGCGTAGAATGTGACATAAATGTTGAGGGGGCCAGCCGAAACTTCAATCTCGTCTTGAGGGTAACTCGATCCCCTTCACGGATTTCTATGCAGTTTTGAGCTCCTTTCGTCCTTCGCAGGATCTGTTGCGCATTATAATTTTATAACGAAGTAAAATTGTTATTTTAGCACACACAAAAATGATAAAAGTGAGGGGGCCATGGGCCCCGCGGCCCCCACGTTTCCTACGCCTTTTTACTTGTTTCTGTAATTTTGTAAAAAATACAACCTATAGTAGGAATAATTTTAATTAATTCTAAATCAGGAATTAATCATTGCATTAACCACAAACGCAAGATAAGAAAGTGGCTAACAAAACAACGAATTATTTCCTATAGCGTTCCACACTTTTTTACCGACCGGTACTTGGCAAGTACCTACTTTCGGTCCTCCATCAAACGCGGATTTTCCGTATTGCTACTACGCAATGGAGTGAAAAATATAATTTTGCGTTCTGTTGTTTGATTATATTGCCCATCTGATTCTCTACAAAGCATGCACTTAAACAAAATTGCGTAAAATTAAATTCATGCTCATTTGCCATACATGTCAATCGGCATTTTTCCGCCCATAAAATGGTTTTGCAGGACATCAATAAAATGCTCTTACTCCAAATAACTTACTTATTTGTTTTCTGAAAGGTGATGATGCATAGACCATTGCGTAATACGATTTGGACGATATCTTACAATCAGTTCAAAGAATATAAGCAAAATTTGGATGCGTTAGATTCGGCTATCCAGCGCGGGCCTGGGTTGAAGGCGGAGTCGATCTCGGATCGAGTCGGAGTCGGAGTCGACTCCGGAGGGTCGGAGTCGGAGTCGAAGTCGGAGTCACCTGACAACCGACCGACTCCGCAGCCCTGCCGCCGACTAAGCCGTTTTACTGGTAAATTAACCCTCACCCTACGGAAGCTTGTCTCACCTTCGCCCTATGGGGGGGCTGACAGCCCCCCCCCCCCACTGCTAACTTCCAAACCAGGCAACATATAGAGCAATGTGGTAAGAACCAACATGCTGCCTGTCATGTGAGGAATCTAACGGTATGCAATGGTTAGGCTTCAGATTGACGGGTGACCTTCCAGATCAGGTGAATGACCTCGACTCGACCACGTCCAGAATAACGATTTTTATCGGCCAGAAAACCTCAAATATATAAATTGATAAATATAAACAAAAAAGGCATGTTCTTATACCCGTGTTGTCTCATAAATACAGAAAAAGTATGTATTTGTTCGTATCTGTTCAAGAAAATTCAAGGAAAGTGATTTTAACAAATAACGTCATAAGTTTCCTACACTTAGGGAGCCATCACTCAGTCACAAATAGAGATATTGCTTTGAAATTCGGTTTCGATATTATACATCCACAACTAGTTCTCTCACATTTATTCCATTTTTTTTACATCTTTGAAAATGTTGATTTTGCAGTGATTTTTCCCAAAAATCAGTGTTTGACTTTTGGGGGGGTTAAAAATCAAAATCTGATATTGTAATCTTAGAAAAAATTGTATTTTCTATTTTTGTTTTCTGACTGCAACTTACTGCAAACTACGATTTTTCAATCATTTATGGTTTTCACCAACATGGCGTCACTAAAACGTCATTATCTCCTAAACCAATTGACCAAATTCAATGCAATTTTGACAGCATACGAATAATTGTTGTGTACTCAGCAGCTACAAATGTGAGCAATATGTGCTGCATGTATAATAAGTTCTTCAATACAAACCTTTGGGAGAGGGCCTGTCATCCCCCCCCCCTCCCCTAGATCGAGGGCTAATATGTTCTGGAACTATATTTATTGGTAAATATTGGGTCTTGGAAGCATTTCAAATGTAGGTACTGTCGATAGAAAATAAGATTGTTTGGATTTTTGTTTAAATTGCTTATTTTCGCCAGAAAATAAAATGATTATTATTTAACGTTGACATGTAGATCCACTCAGATCCTGGTGAAAATGTTTTCCGAGAGTCGAGACCAAGACCAAAGACCAGGCCAGAGGTTCAGTTGCAAATTTGATCAGATCTGTTGAGTGTGAGATCCGTTGTTTGTTGGAGATCTAACCAGCACTTCACCTCTGCCAAAGCTTTACCGTTAGCAAGGAAATTGCTCCAGAAGCTTCTGATTCAGCAAGACACCATCTTTCCGTGCTCAATCGGCTACAAAATACGACAGTCTCCTGCATGGATTGATCCAGAATGGTAGTTTTGGAGGGGTCACTGTTTTTTTGTTTTTTGGGGGGTCAAAGTCAGAAAAGTCGCATATAATTATACAAGTTCATCGGACTCTGCCAGGCACGTAGCCAGGATTTCTCTCAGGGGGGGGGGGCAGTCGTCGGGAAAAAAATTCCATTTTGCTCCTCAGCCATATGCTTCTGAGGTGGGGGGGGGGGTTTCAGAGAATCTCATTATACTAGTGTGAATTGATTTCGTTCAGGAGGGGGAGGGCCATGACCCCGTGACCCCCTGGCTACGTCTCTGGATTCCGCTTGCTTATGCATTGATAGCAGATTTACAATCAACTTTCCTTTGTAAAAGTTGCTTATATTTTATTGCTTAGCTTATCATGAAATAAGTCAATTTTGCTCCGATTTAGACATGGCCGGATTGCCCCCCCCCCCTGGAATCCGCCCATGGTCTCCTGAGCCCAAATAAATATAACATGCTTTCCTCATCTCCAACCACCCATGTATTGTTCAAACACAAACACAGGTGCAACAAAGGTCACAACAACGACGCAAAAACATAACAGACTTTCGCCTGGCCAACACATCGAACGGCCGACTTCACATGAGAGCACTGACTGGGCTCCAAGAGAATATTAATGCAAGAACATGATTTTATCACAGGCGGCGTCATTCTTTTCCAGACACGACTTTCGGACTGAGCATTTTAACGGATGGTTGCCAGGCCAGGTCATGTCACTTGAGGGCATCCGAGACTTCACTGCCGCTTGTAGAAACGCGTGCAGGTGACGCCATCAACCGTCGCAGTCTGTCGGCAGACAATGTGGAAGCATGTCAAAACATCGCACACGTGTTTTATCATAGCGACTCACAAGCTTGGGTTTATTTAATACGAGGCTAAGGTCACCATGCAAATCATATGAAAGGAAGTTGTATTTCAAAATATACCTAATCAAATCGTGTTTGAAACATTCAATGTGAACTATTTCCTTTAAGAGGGATAAGAAAATAAGCTGCCAAAAGCTGTCTCAGTTAAGAGGATCAGAAATAAGTTGTCAATTTCGTGGCTGGCCAAGCTTATTGTTAAATCATCTGACCATCTGCTGCTGTCGGCGCTGATGTCACGCTTTTAGAAATGTCACGTGACCCATGGCGTGACTGTGAGACGACTGTGGGGAGTGATGGGATGGAAGAGGTCCCATCATCCCCGTCTGTCTGCACCCGTCCCCTACCCACACCCTCCCCCTCCTCTTGATGCTGACAACGAGCCGACAAAAGCCAACACCCTTTTTCCAATTTTCCCGGCCGGCGCCGGATGTTGATTAGTGATTACTCAGACCACCATCGCAGGGAGCGGAAAGAGAAGAAGAAACACTCAGACGCCTCCGAGAGGGTGGCAGGAAGGACAGGATGGGGGAAGATGCGGCCGGAGCGGGGGAGGCTGACTGACTCACCGAGTTGATGCCGGCGTCGGTGAACTCGCGGGTGATGATGGCGGTCTTGTCGCCGACCTGCTTGTCGACGATCTTGTCGCCCTCCTTGGTGACGATCGACTGTAACAGAGGTCAGGTCAGGTCAGGTCAGGTGGCCTCTCGTTCTCCACGGAGGTGCGATGTCGCACGATGTTTGGCAGGTCACATCAGATCTAGTCACCGATCGACCGATTATAAAACTGTCGCCGATTTTAAGACTGTCAACGGTAGACTACCAGCAACCACAGGACACGCTTATGACTATGTGGGCCTATGCAGGATAATGTGGGCCTGTCGTCTGGACTACAAGGTTCCCTGCTTTTTCTGGTCATAGTTATATTGACATTTTTAAGCTGTGTGCCGGGCGGCCGCATAGCGAACATGACAGTCGGGCCATTGACGTCACGGCTCGTTACTCGTGACGTATACAAATGGGGCATGCCTTGGGACGTGCAAAATAACAGGTGATTAACACTACAAAATAGGCAAAAAGGTAATTTATATCACGCGCTTACTTCACTGTTATTGATTCAATCGCCTGCTATTTTGCATGTCCCATTTTTCTGACAACTGAAAAGTGATGCACGCTACGCGTCTTGGTAATCAGTACATTAATTCAGGAGTTGACTGTTTTAACATGAGGATTGCTTCAAGATCAAGTATTAAGCGTGTTGTGCATAAAGACCACTAAGGCCATAATAATATGTATTACACGGCTGTTGGATGATCCCTGTCAATCATATTTAACAAGTCAGCTGCTTATGCACTATGCGAATTGCTGCAAAACATAACAAACAAAATGCAATTTTACAACATTATCATGCTTTCCGCCATCTGCATATTATTTTGACCTTGACCTCTGACCTTGACCCTGCGTCCATCCAGATTCCAGTGTACTGACCTTGACCTTGCGGCCGTCCGCGGTGGCCTTCTCATGCTCCACGCCGATGTCGAACTCCTCGTCGTAGGTCTTGAAGGAGGTCACCTGCTTGATCTTCCAGTGGTCGCCGTTGACGGTGACAGTGACGGTCGGGGTGGCGGAGGCGGCGGCCTTGCGGGTCATCCATGCCGACACCTGCCGAGACCGTTGGGCCGTCAGGTCAGGTCACGTGCAGTGGATGTCCTTTGGTACGAAACCAGGTATGAAAGGAAACTTGACGAAAACTAAACAAAAAGTATAAACTTCGAATAATAAGAAGTGTAGTGAATGAGCCTTCGGAAAATTATTGAAGTTTATCAAGCGACTCGCATAGAGCCAAGGTATAAACTATCAATTTATACGAGTAAGGATACTCCGTAAAAAATATACGCTTCGCCTTCAGATCATACAATCGTTTTGTACCGGTGTAATCTAGAGGTCAATGCATATCTATATAAAACCGGCTTCGTCTCTTTTCTGAAATATCGTGTCAACAATTGAACTGATACTCCGTTATTCAACCTATATGATACATTATTGAACTACCACGTCATCTCAATTGGACGCTAGCTACCTCTCTTTACACATTTAAGATTTACGTACCACCTCAGAACAATACAATTGATGTCAGCGTAAAGACCTCACGAGTATTATAACCTCATTCAGACCTATACCATCCACCGACCGTCAGAACATGATGAAAACACTACACGAATGCATAAAACTGGACAAAATTTCCCGGTCGAATGTCTTACCGGCAGCCTTCATGTACTCTTCGAAGTTCTCCGACTTCTCCAGCTTGTACTCTCCATTGTAGTTGACCATATTGGCTGCTTGTGTGGGTTGGATCTCCCGTGTGAAGGTGGACGAGACTCGGTTGAGAGCAGACGACAGAGTGGCCTCCTCCCGTCAGTCACGCTCCTTTTCAGCCCGAACGCCGATAAGACCGCGCGTCCCAGGCCAAAGTCAAACAGTTGGAAGTTCACCGAGTACATATGTCTGCCACGCGACCGTTGAAGTCAAGTGGTCGTCTGCGGTTTTTCGTAGCCTTAGCCTTTTTTGTGAGCTGGGGCCTAATCATCCGTCTGGTTTCAAAGTACTCCATTAGTCAGATAATGCCTGTTTTTTTAGCACTAGTTTTCACATGCTTCATGTGACATCTAGATTTAAAGTAATACAGGGTCCGCCGAAATTAGGGTAACGCTTATGACATCTGAGAGGACCTGCACCAAATCAAAAGAAATAATTATTCCAATGACATTTATTTTTCCAGACATACACACCAGGTCATCACGTATTTAGCTTCCCAATGTATTAACCCTCAGCCTCAATTACTCTCTCCACACGAAACCTGGAAGCACTGCAGACACGCTGGATGTAGTGATTGTCCATTTTGTGCCAGCAGCACCTCCGTATGTCAGACTTCAGCGACTCCAGGTTTGGGTGAGAGACATTGCGAGCTATCTCTGCGTGCGCCCGAGATGACTCGCCCAGGTAGAGAAGTTCAAGGGGTTAAGGTCGGGTGATGACGGGGCCCACAACTCCTATATCCTGACGTTCGTCATCTTCGACTTCAAGAACTCTTGAGTTTTCTCGGCCGTGTGTGCATGGGCACTGTCCTGCTGGAACCCATACTTGCCGTCAGGGTGCGCACGACGTATCCAGGGCCAGACGTGCTGCTCCAACAACTCTCTGTTGAACTTCTCGTTGGCACCTGTAAAGATCGCTGGACCTCGAAATAGTTTTTCTCGGATTCGCTCTCATGAACCTTTTCACCTTCTGGATGGTCTCGATCTTTGTGTTTTTTATCTTCCTGCCCTGGCCTTTGACTCTCTAAAAATGTCCTCTCTGATTCAGCATGTCTCGGGTCATTTATATACGCTTTCTTGACGCGTTCAGCGCATTTGAGACGGCACCGGTGCCGTCCCGCGCAGGAGGACGGTTCGCTATAAGGTTCCTCACTGTTACCACGGCTACGGATGGACCTGGGCAAAATCATTTAAATTGTATGTCCTTGACCGCGAGCAAACTATGGTACGAATTTCACGTATGTAGCTTGCGCCTCTCAGTGGAAGGTAACTCAGATAATATAAGCGTTTCCCTAATTTCGGCGGACCCTGTACAAAGTGTGACATGTTGTCTATCGTCACGTATGTCCGTTGGTGACAGGTCTCGAGCCAAAGTTACCATTTGGATTCTATAGAATGACCAATATAGACTCTGTGTGGTAGAAGAAATACGTTTTCTGTACAAAAAGAAACGGCTGCACCGGAAAGCATGAGCCGATGCGGAATTTGTTCAGTGTATCGCATGGTAAAAGGTTTTACTCGTCATTTCTTTCACTCAGTTGCATCATGCATGGCGTGAGAAATAGGCAACCGGCTGATCAGAGCTCCAGAGTAACTTAGTTCAACTGTTCATTACTCCTATAAAGTCCATATATGTAAGTGATAATAAAGGACGGCCCGTCGTGTCATCTATAATCTAAGATGGATGTTTTTTCGAAGACGAATTCAGTTAATTGGGAAACAATGGAAACGTTATATTATTAATAGCTATGTTTGAATTGCATGTGTTTCAAATGTCATGGTCACGTGATACAAATCAAAAGCAATGAACAAGAGTGTTATTTTCTTTGACTTTGCTGTTGTGACATTTATATTGACATTTGTGACATTTATATTAAAACAAAATGTTCGTAAGTTTGTATTTGTATGGCGTGACCGTGCCATTTTGCTTGAAACACATTTTTTGCCGATGCAAACATAAACATAGACGTTAAAAGCGTTCCCGTTATTTCCCTGTTAACTCAGAGCCTTCGATATTGGGTCGCGCCTGTCCAACTGTGTGCATTCCACTCCAGGAAACGTGAATAAGCTATAATGCAATCATGCAGCCGACAATGAATCGATTCAGGCCTGAGGACCGTGCATTAGGGCTGGTGGATGTAGGTATATCTTTTTTCGACTACTAGTAAGGCATGCATGGCATGAAGCAGACGGAGCGAGTTATTTCATTTGTGTCCGGCAGCTGATAAGCATTTGTTGTTTTCATGTGATGCAATAGTAAAACTTAATACTTACCTGCCACCTTCTGATGGACTTAGTTATTTTTATTTCTGATTCTCACCTGCGGAGGTGATTTCGAAGTCAAAGCACGTGCTTATCCTGCAACCGATATTCATTTTTTTTATCTATGGATGGTGAGAGTTTCTTCAGTTGTTATTGTTATTTTACGCATTCAATCAAGCAACCCACGCATTCAATCAAGCAATCAAGCAAGCAAGCAAGATGCAGACGGATTTTGGCCCATCTGTAAGGACTACGTTCTTCGACCGCTTCGCGTCTCACTCACTCCGTCTGAATCTATCGTTTTTAGTCCCGGGCACGTGACAAAGGAGTTAGTTGTCAGGCCGTGATATAGCCAGGTAGCCCCGCTCCGGAAACACTGGGCCTCTGCTGGTGGGTGCAAATGCATCTAGGTATAGTAGGAACAGGGGGCGGGGGCTTTAGTTTTTCCCATTTAAGTTTTCGACAAGACGAGAAGAGGTTCGCCAAGACGAGAAGAGGCAAAATATGAAAATGCATATTCTATAGGGGGTTGGGTTTCGCTCAAGACGAGATCAAGGTTTCACTCCACTCCTCCCATTTCCGTGACTTTTCTACGTCCCTGAAATCCACTGCCCTACTGCAATAAATATGTTCACCTTTGCACTAGTGTGTCGTTACATGACGAAATAATAAACCACGTGACTTAGCTACTACCAATGAATCATTCAAGTACCGGGACCTAGTCGGTGGACCGGGACCTAGCCGGTGGACCGGGACCAAGTCTGTGGCCACCGTGGTTATGTTCGGTTTGTCGGATGCACATTAGGTACATAATGTTATCATGAACAACTGAAAAAAGTTAATCCTGACTAGTGACAACTCAACTAGGGACAACTGAACCAGGGACAACTGAACCAGGGACAACTGAACCAGGGAAAACTGAACCAGGGAAAACTGAACCAGGAAAAACTGAACCAGGGAAAACTGAACCAGGGAAAACTGAACCAGGGAAAACTGAACCAGGGAAAACTGAACCAGGGACAACTGAACCAGGTACAACTGCACCAGTGACAACTGAACCAGAGACAACTGAACAAGTGACAACTGATCAGCGACAACTGAACCAGTGACAACTCAGGCACGTAGCCAGGATTTTGCTCAGGGGGGGGGGGCACGTCGGAAAAAATCACATTTTGCTCCTCAGCCATACGCTGCTGACCGGGGGCAGGGGGGTTCAGAGAATCTCATTATATCTAGTGTGAATTTATTTCGCTCCGGGGGGCCATGGCCCCCGTGGTCCCCCCTTGGCTACGTCCCTGTGACAACTAAACCAGTGGCAACTGAACCATTGGCAAATGAACCAGGACAACTGAACCAGTGACAACTGAACCAGGACAGCTGCACCAGTAACAACTGAACCAGTGACAACTGAACCAGGGACAACTGCACTAGTGACAACTGAACCAGGACAACTGCATCAGTGACAACTGAACCAGGACAACTGAATCAGGGACAACTCCACCAAAACAATTGAACCGGTGACTAAAGTTAACTGAGCCAAATGAAAATAAATTCACTAAAATGAAACTTAAATTAAAATAAATTCACTGAATTTGTGAATTTATACGGACCCGTTCTTGGTCCTTGGCCCGATCGAAGCGGGGGCCCAGTGCTGGTAAAGACGTGATATGGGGTCCGGTTAAAGGAAATAGTTCACCTTCAACATGGGTTTTGAACTGAGATAGCAGTTTTGTAGCCCGTGTTGAAAAACCTTAACTGAAGTTTGTGCGCTAAAGGGCTCTCCAGCCGAATATATTTGACTTTTTGCAAAGTTAATGGGCCTTAAATAAAGAATGTCAAGAATGTGGTCTTTCTACACCTGGGCAGGCTATACAGTAATTTTACGCGACTACTCGAATATCTGTTGACTGAGCCACGTTTGACGTTACGGAGGTACGCATATAGTTTTTGATAAAATTAATATATACGTCCTTCTGTCCTGAATCGGCGCGATGTATGGCTATTTTTGACATTATGAAAAGAAGTTGTATTACAAAATATAGTCAAATCGTGTTTGAAAAAAATCAAAGGTGACCTATTTCCTTTAAAACGAAGGCCCAGTCACAACAGGGCCTGATCCTTGCAAATACTTGGTACGGGCCCGTACTAATGACACAGGCCTGTTCTGGCTAGGGTCCCGGACTTAGCCGGCCGCACACTGCACCATTCGGTTGCGATATCGCCGCGACTCCACCAGCGACATCGGCCAAAACGCAAACACGGCCAAACAAATCGTGTTTCCTAATGCAACCAACTTAGTTGGAAGTTGCAGTACGACACCAGATGACAACATTGTAGTGGTCCAATCCCTGGAATGTGTCCGCGAAAGAATCGCGGCGATATCGCGGCCGAATGGCCTAGTGTGCGGCCGGCTTTAGTCAGGTCCGATCGAGGCAGGGGCTGGTGCTGGCAAGTGGCAACAGTCACTGGTCTTGTCATGCCAAATCAAATGGTGTTTGTCCAATCGAAATTTCGTTTACGACTCTGCACTATAGCCCCCCCCCCTCAGCCTCTCCTTCCTTCATCCGAGCGGTTCTCGAGATCTCTGGGGCACAATCTGCCTCCTCCTGCAGTTTAACCCGCGCCGGGCCGGGTTTAGACGCCCCCCCTCAGGTTTTTCCGGGATATCGGGAAAATGGCGGCGCGTAGCGCCGCCAAATTTTCAATACCTGTTCATTTATCTTTTGCCCAGCCTTCTCTATTTTTATGACTTCAGTCTTCAGGTCATGTCAGGTCAGGTCACCAGGCCGGGTCATGTGACCCCGCCTCCAAAAAAGTTGGCGGCCCTACCAAAGCCAGAGTTTTTCGTTGATCGGTTTCGTACTTACAGGATTTCATGATAGCATCACGACTTATAGTTCGTATATCTCGGATTTTTCATATCGACGACCTAAGGTCAGGTCATTTTCTTGAACTCTCCATTATGTCAATGGGAAATATTCAAATGGTTTCCATTCCTAGGATACGCATGATATCAGCCAAATTCCTTCTTTATCATGTTATTATAAGCCATTCTTGAAGACCGAGGTGCGCAGTCTTTGGTTCTGGTATCCCTACAGGGTCAGCTGAAGGTCATTCGAGGTCACCAACACCTTTTTGTCAATAACTTTCGATACAATTAGGATAGAGAACCGAAAACAGCACCAGTGTGTTTATCTCGTCAAGACTCGTCTCCCAATGTGCAACATGACCTTATTGGGTCACCAAACTTGAACCTTGACTGAGGTTCAAATTTATAAGGTTGCCTAACCTTGGTAACCATAATACATGTTCGAAGAGCCCTGACGAGAAAAACACTATGGGTCACCATCGTATCGCCTATCTCACTTAAGGGAGTGTGCCTACTCACATTGGTCATGGTGAAGTTGTTTGACAATTAGTCTGTAGAACAGATTTTTTCTGAATTTTAGCCATATGCTTCATTTCCACAGATTCCACTTTAGTTGCTGAGAATATTTCAAAGTCGCCAATCCACATACTGGAAGTATTTAATTATCGATTGGTCGCCGAGAGCTTTCGCTACTAGAAGCATTGCTCTTAAATTACAACGCTAGCAATATCATTGTTAGCTCTGGCCAATAGAAAACAACTCGTGAGCAATGATCAACAGCTGCCGAACAGATCTTGATCACTGTAAAACAAAAGCCGCCCCCATACCATTGCTCATAAAGGTTGTTTATCGTCTTAGTGCACCCATTATAGGTAACATCTTCCGCTACTCCGTTTATAGTGACGATCGTTTATGGTTTGAAAACAAAGCAATGCAAAAACAGAATATCAAGTAAATTCCAACTAAAGGGGCTCCAGGCGTGAATTTATCGTAACCATATCAAAACCATTGGCTTTCTTACCGTAAGAAAAATATATTTTGACATTTCAAAAGAGTAAGGCACACCCTTTAAGTAAACAGCTTATTCGTGAAAACATTTTTGGCAAAAAAATAGCCTTTTTGACTTTCGATGACCTCTGGGAGCCCAAACTATGACCTGAGATGAAATTTGAGGACATATCTGCGATTTGCAAATTTTCAATGCTATCTAATGCTTCTTCACTTGTTAATGCTCCTACATTCTATTATAGTTTTTCAAGATAAGTGGGGGTATCTGGAAACAAGTCCTAAATCTGAAAAAAAAATACATTTGATAGAACCTCTGGTGACCCCTATATTGACCTGATAAAAATTTTCAACTGAATAGTTTTCGAAATCGCTTTTTGACGAGCTCTCGAATGGTGTTTTTGGTTTATGTCTAGGTCCCATAGGAAGGCTGAGTTAGAAAGGGGGCGTCGAAACGCCCCCCCCCCCGGCCCGAGGAAGGTGGCGCCGAGCACCGGCCCGGCGCGGGTTAACGTAATTCTGGACGCCCGCTGGGAACAGGGTTAACCTAGCTGAAATCGATCATCCATCCGCCTTAGGTGCAAAGGTATTCACTTGGGGACACCCTCCATGGGTTTGTGTGCGCCTGCGGCGCCTAGATTGCGCCTTCAGCGCAAAACGAGTACCCCGCGCCTTAGGGGCGCCAATTTCTATTGAGGGGAGCTGCCAGCCCCGTCGCCCCCACCGTGGATCCGCTCCTGCGATATACAATTATGTCACACAATTTAATTACTATAAATTTAGAGGTAACATGAAGCGTGGGCAAACGAGCACTAAGAAACGATCAAACGTATCTGAAGGGTTGTGTGCTATGACTCAGGCGGGGTGTAGCCCCTATCTCACCAAAAAGGCTTGACTTTAACGGTCGCGAGGCAGACGTGTGTCTCAGTGGACTTTCAACTGCTTGACTTTGGCCAGGGACGCGCGGTCTTATCGGCTTGAGGGCTGAAAAGGAGCGTGACTGACGGGAGGTGGCCACTCTGCCGTCTGCTCTCAACCGAGTCTCGTCGCACGCTTCAACACGGGATTTCAACCCACTAAGCAGCCAAATTATGGGTCAACTACAACGGAGAGTACAAGCTGGAGAAGTCGGAGAACTTCGACGAGTACATGAAGGCTGCCGGTAAGACATTCGGCCGGTGTTTTTTGTCCAGTTTCATGCATTCGTTTAGTGTTTTCATCATGTGCTGACTGTCGGTGGATGGATTATATGAGGTCTGAATCTGAATGAGGTTATATATCTGAATGAGGTTATAATACTCGTGAGGTCTTTACGCCGACATCAGTTGTATTGTTCTGAGGTGGTGCGTGAATCTTAAATGTATTAAGAGAGGTAGCTAGCGTCCAATTGAAATGATGTGGTAGTTCAGCAATGTATCAGATAGGTTGAATAACGGACTACCAGTTAAATTGTTGACACGATATTCCAGAGAAGAGACGTAGCCGGGTTCATAGAAATATAATAACCTCTCGATTACACCGGTAAAAAACGATTTAATGATCTAAAGTGTGTAAAAAGCTGTTTTACAGAGTATCCTTCTCGTATATAACTATAACTTTACCTGGCTCTATGCGAGTTGGTGGATAATCTTCAATTATTTCCCAGGCTCATTCACTACATTTCTTAGCGTGGAAAGTTTTGTTTTATTAAGTTTCGTTTTTATCAAGTTTCCTTTCATACCTGATTCGTAACAAAGGACATCCACTGTACGTGACCTGACCTGATGTCCCGACGGTCTCGGAAGGTGTCGGCATGATAACCCGCAAGGCCGCCGCCTCCGCCACCCCGACCGTCACCGTCACCGTCAACGGCGAACCACTGGAAGATCAAGCAAGGTGAACTCTTCAAAGACCTACCGAGAGGAGTTCGACATCGCGTGGAGCAGAGAGGCCACCGCGGACGGCCGCAAGGTCAAGGTCAGTACACTGGATGGACGCAGGGTCAAGGTCAGAGGTCAATGTCAAAAGAAGACGCAGATGGTGGAAAGCATGATGGTGTTGTAAAGTTGCATTTTGTTTGTTATATTTTGTAGCAATTCGCATGGTGCATAAACAGCTATGTCGTGTTTGCTATGATTGACAGCGATCATCCAATTCAGACGTGCCATGTTGTTATGGCCTTAGCGGTGTAATGCACAGCAGGTACAATGAAATCGGCCTTGCCGCAGAAATCGGCCTTGAAGCAATCCTGATGTAAAAACAGTCAACTCTTGAATTAACCTATCGATTACTAACAAGCGTTTTATTATAGCACTACTTCAATTGGTCACAAGAAAATGGGACATCAAAATAACAGACGATTGAATCAATCACGTGATATGAATTACCTTTTTGTATATTTTTATAGCATAGGGTCACTCTATTTTGCATCAATCACCTGCTATTTTGCATGCCCCGAGGCATGGCCGCATGCCTCTTTTTGTGACCAACTGAAGAAGAGTTATACGAATTACGTTTTGGTCATTAGTAATCTAGTTGATGCGTTGACTGCTTATACATGTCATAATGACCGTTATCAATCCGCATGTTGAATAGGAGTCATGTTAAAAGCTTTTTTACTTAGCGCGAACTTCAACGGGTTTCAATTCCCATGCTCTGACCAGCATCATATTCAGAGACAGCGAATATCCTGGGCGTTCCGTCGTACCACGAGTAAGCATCACATTCAACCTGATGAAACAACAGCCTATGATCTCGCTTCCGGCTCGCCCGTGCTGCGCCTGTTCCGCCTTTTCTTCCATATTAGAACCTGCTTATTTCTACACTCTCACTTAGAAGTTGCGACGGTGTGATTTCTTCAGTTCGCTTCTTTGTTCCCGTCCTATCAACTAGTTCATTATGTTCACTTTTCACGGGGCGGTGATTTGGCTGAAGCGTGCCCGGGGTCGGGCAGGCAGATCTCGCTCCGCCTGCAGCGCACCGCTGTCGCAGCCCGGTCCGCATTGAGACCAATCGTCCGGGACTCAGTGAGCAAGGCGTGTTGCTAGGCGGAGCAGCATCGTTTAAAATAGAACGCTTGGCTCATTGCCAGTTTATGTAACGTTGATATATTCCTGACTTTCATGTCCGATTTCAATGCAAGCGATTTTATATTGAACTGTGCTGTCCTACCATAGCACTCGGCCAGCGCCATTTCCAAGTCGACCGGTTGAGAAATAGTACCGTAAAATCGGCGACAGTCTTATGAATCAGTCGAATCGGTGACTAGATCTTGATGTGAACTGCCAAACTTGATGCGACATTCGAACCTCCGTGGAGAACGAGAGGCCGCCTGACCCTGACCTGACCCTGAACCTCTTGTTCCAGTCGAGTCGTTCACTAAGGAGGCGACCAAGATCGTCGACCACGAGCAGGTCGGTCGACAAGACCGCCATCAGCATACCCCGCGAGTTCCCGACGCCGGCTCACTCGGTGAGTTCAGTTCAGCTCCGCCGCTCCGGCCGCACTCCCCGCATCTTCCTTATGTTCTCAACGCCGCCCGCCCGGTGGCGGACTGTGTGTTTTTTTCTTCTTCTCTTTCCCGCTCCTATGTCGATGGTGATCTAATGCAAATCATTAATCAACCATCCCCTTGCACCCTGCCATTTCTGTCCGTTATTAAATGGTGTGATATTTCTTGAAAATGGCAAAGGAAAAATTATTATTTTCCTTTGTACAGAATACACCTGAAGAGATTCGTAACGATTTAAACGTAACCGTTCGACCTCAAGCTTATGGAGTGGAATTAATTCCATACTTCAAGCTTTGTTGGATCGCTATGATAAACACACGTGTGCGATGTTTTGACATGCTTCCACAAATGTCTGCCGACAGAACCTAGCGGACCGTTGAGCGCGTCCAACCTGCACAACGTTTCTACAAGCGGCAGTGAACGTCCTCTGACTACTCTCAGTGACCATGACCTGCAAGCGGCGGCCGTCTGAGCAAAATCTTCTGTCCGAAATTCGTGTCTGAAAACTAATGACGCCGCCCTGTGTAACATTATGTTGTTTGCACTTAAATTTTGTCCTTGGGGGCCCAGTCCAGTTGCTCTTGTGGGAAGTAGATCCCGTTCGAATGTTGGCCAGTGCAGAAGCCTGTGATGTTTTTTTGTGTCAGTATTGTGAATATATGTTGCCCTGTGTCTGTGTATGAACAAAACATGAATTGTTGGAGATGAGGAAAGCGTCTTTTTCTGGGCTGAGGAGACTGTCGTATATTCAGCGGCTGTAGCACAGAAGGTTGCTGAGTCAGAAGCTTCTGGAGCTTTCCTTACTCGCGGTACGAGTGGCGTTTCCTATTCAAATGGTGGAGCCACTGTCCCACTAACTTTCCGCTTTGCCCCACCAGCTTTAGTCGGATTTGAAGGTTTCCTGTTGTTACATTGACCAAGTTTCACTGCAACCATGCAAAACAAGCAAGCAATGACATATTTTTCCCCCACCAACTTTTTTCTGAAAAACTCCACCTATGACTACATTTTCGGATTTTTACATTACGCCTATGGGCGTTGCATGAAAAGAATCAACTTCAAAGTGCATCCGTCCAACTCAACTTTCGGGAGGTAGCGACGCCCCTGACTAGAAATTACCAAAGGTCAAATGTCGGTTGTCTAATGCATATGAGCGTCCTTGATAAAACTGTATATATCTTGATAACTTAACAGGATAGCGACTCGCGGAAAAATCGTTTGAAAGATCATTAAATTTTCTGTCACTGAAGTTCCATCATAATTGAACTAAGGTCAACAATGTGGTAAGCAGACGCGATTGAATTTCAAACATGCTAAAAAGCGACGAATTATTTTTTAAGGAATAGCTGTTGACAGAAGCATGATAGAGTAAACCAAATTTCACCATTGTGTTTTTCGAGTTGAAACACATCAAATGATATATTGAATGACCTTGTTAAAGGAAATAGTTCACTTTTTTCTAACCGCCACCCAAGAGCAGGTGACTAGGAGTGCCCCCTCCCACTATCCCAGCGACTCAAAACACCATACGTTACCACCAGAGAACATAAAAGAGAAAGTCGCGGCACTTTCAGCTAAGAAATGGAAAGAAACTTAAATAAGCATATAAGAGAGAAGAATGACTATTGTTAGTATGGTAAATTATATAAGAGAAGGCAATAGTAGTCATCGCTGAAGACAGCAAGTGACAGCCCTCTTATTGGATCCCATTAATTCATGCATTCACTCATTAATACATACATGGTTAGTAAAGAACTTCAGGCAGACATTCCGGGGACTTTTCCTGGTCATTTTCATGCATGTGTATGCTGGATTTCCAGGGACCCAACCCAGCTAAGCAGAGCTTGTTGCCGGTCGGCCCCCCAGAGCCAGCACCATAGGTTAGGATGAAATTTGTAGGGTGAAAAAACTTCAACATGGGTTTTGAACTGAGATAGCAGTTTTGTAGCCCGTGTTGAAA
>VOPJ01000927.1:0-24306 GCA_014673585.1 Semibalanus balanoides
CTGATCCCTCAGAGGATAGACACGAACATATTTACTAAAATAGTCCATGATGACCATCGCATACTTGTTACCCGCGTGTGAAGTAGGCATTTCGGTTATGTCGATCGCTATCCTCTCGAACGGCTCCGAAGCCGTCTCCGCTCCTCGGGGCCCTCATGCTGGCCAGTGTCCACCGCCGCTGACACGCGAACACAACTCACAAAACGAGCGTATGTCGCGACTCATCCGCAGCCAGATGAAGCGCCGTCGCACGCGCTGTACGGTCCGCCTCCAACCCATGTGACCGCTGGTGGGGTGACCGTGGGCCATCTGTAGCCTTTCTCTTCTTTCGGTCTCCAGACAGGCGGCGGTGATAGTCTGCACGTTATATTTAGACGCGGTAACCCACAGGTTCGATGAAATAGTTAGTTGAAGAATGATGGATAGAACAGAGTGCTCTCCAGATCTGTGCTCAACAATCTCAAAGTCCCGTACTCTCCAGCAGCACTCCAACAAAACACCAGCTCTCAACCAGCTCGTCTCAGCTCTCAGTCGTAACTCCTCATCGCGGGCGGCAGCGGCAGATGACTACCCGCTGGTCAGAGTCCACACATGCGCAGTGGCTATGGCGCGGCCATTGACACACCAATAAAAGGCTAAAGATATGTTGTCATTTGTGACGTCACATAGCGTCACAACGAAGCGTCATGACTACTTTCTTACATCACAACGCGGGGTCCTTACGCAGAAATTTTTGCTTATTTACGCTAAATTTATGGCGCCATTATACTGCACGTGGTTGGATTTTGACTACTTAAATTACGCTACAAAAATCCTAACACTAAACAATGATAATCATCCATCAAATTAACCTAAGTCCATTTACCACACACATATAACGTAAACAATCACACGACGAAGGCGATGAATTGGAGACAAGAAGAAAATGATGAAAGTTCCGTTAATGTTCGAAATACATTGCGTGACGAAGATTTTCACGCACTCCACATGTTGACGAAAAGTTCGCCCATCTCAGCCTATTTAAAGCACTGAGATCCTGAGTCACTGTTCACTGTTCAGTCCATAGAGTCCATAAAAGTCCATTGAGTCCATAGCTCACTCAATTCACTCAGTCCCATTTCACTCATCTCTTTCCATTCAATCCACGGCTGTCCCATCACTCAACCAGGTGTCGCTACTTGTCAGCGGGTCGGCGTCGATGTGTCCAGGTGGCGCTGATGTCAGCGTCATCATCGGTGAAGTAGTCCAGATGGCGCTCATGTAGTGTAGAGCCGACAGCGTCGAAGGGTCAGCGCGTGACGTTCGGACGGTGGCGAGCCTGTACCAGATGCCCTCGGGTCGATGTTGCATGGTCCGACTGGCATGGGCCATGTGATCCCATGTCGGGTCGAGGTGGTCCGGCTCCCACGATCGTAGCGCGGCGTCAGAGAGTGTCGGCTGTTAACAGATGTCAGCTGTCAGCAGATGTCGTCTGTCACAGAGTGTCTTCTGTTAACACGTTATCGGTGACCTCAGCAGCGGCGCGGCGGACGGCCCTGACGACGCCGGCGTCAGTCAGATCGGCCCACATGCTGAGTCGCATGGCGCAGTACGGCCACGCGGCGTCAGCGGTCACATCGGTCACGAGCTGTTCCGGCTGGACTCTGTCACCAGAGACAGAGTACTGGTCGAGGCGCGCGGACAATGCAGGCGTCAGGTCCGTTCGGTATCTAGTGGCGAGACACGGGCGTCAGTTCACAGTTGATTTCAGCCAAGTCAGATGAGGTGTTGATTGCGGTTGAGGAGAGTTCGGAGCTGACTTTGCTATGTTCTCGGGGCGGAGGGCGTTGTCGGTCGGCAGGTCATCGCAAGACAATGGTACTTTGTCTAATAGATAAATGTCCGGAGTCGCGTTGTCGTCGTCAACAGTCAGGCCGTCGGGGGTAGGACGGGGGGTTCGGGACGGTTCTCGAAAGGACTCGTGACAGGATCATTGTCGGACATCGTGTACTTTTGAGAAATTAAAAGAGCACGAAAACTACCAGTAAAAGGTACCGTAGTGACTGAAACGACAGGTATTGTAACAGTACTATAACGATGCTTCGTTCTGATATTTCAGGTCCTTAATGTGTTTCTTCAGTGCGGACAAAGTTATTGCATGCAAATTGAGTTGGAGGCAGATATTTCAAAGCATGATTAAACGAAATGTTGTCTGCAGATAAACTAGAGGCAACATGATTCCACACATCATTTAACTGCTAATGTCAGATTCAAATGTTTGATCTGATAAGGTTCAAGATATGAATCGGTCCGGTAATGGGTAGGAAGTTGGAAATGATAATCAGAGTCGTGCATGAATTTTCCCCAGAGTCGTTGAGTCAAGTCACTACGTAACTTCTGGCGGTGCTCAGCGAAACGTGTGTTAAACGTACTTTTAATCACCGCAATATGGCGATCAAGTTTCTCTGCAAATTTCCACGATGTACGGGTCTCGATCGGAAGATGAAGAAGGGTCCAGTGATTAAACGAGGCATAGATCTGACCTCGAGGTAGAAAAAGCACGTTGGCGAATGCCGGAATGATGAACACCATCAGTACAGGATAGAACAAAAACGCCTTCATCTGCAACACACATACAAACGCGTCAGCACAAGATCCACAGGGTTAGTCAGTATACAATTACAGTAGACACACCGGTCTAGATCATTCATACACTCTCACTTCACCGATACGGGTCGTGTTTCCACGCAGAACTCGTCAGTACTTTAACTCTAGCTCTGTTAAAAAATAATACTCCCTATTGGCACACTAGCCACATCTCTACTCAAATCACTAAAACCACCAATATACACCATAGCGGCACACTAGTCAGAAAATCACAATTAATCCACTTAACTCACTTTCACACCACCGTGGCACACTGGCCTTGGACTTATCATGAGTCCATAATCTATATTCCCACATTCCACATTTCACCTTTCCAAGCCGGCCACTTGGCCCCCAATATGACGGACAATTCGGGCGCACTAGCCGAGTTTACCATCACTAAACACTATACGTCACATTTGCTCAATCTGAGCGAGCATACGCTCCCATCATAGACTGATTATGCGCCTGCATATGCATCAATTGCGCCATCAGTGATGCCTTACTAGAACTAGGGGGGTTAGTAGTTTTCATACATCGCGCCGGCAGTCAAATCAATAGCGTCCATTTCCGGAATGTCAGATTCAAGATCTGAAGAAGTATGAATGCCATTTTTTGGGGAGGCTCAGCGACCTCGAAATCCGGAAAAGGCAAAGAGTCAGATTCATAAGAAAGGCGTCTCTTCACAGAGCACCTCGGTTGAACAGCGGTTTTCATTGGTTTCTCTTCTTTTAACCTTTTTGCGAGTCCGGATAATGGAATATCATCTTCACTTGTATACCTACTTCCAGCACGCATAATTAGCGGGACCCCTTCTAGTTGACATACTTGTCAACGGGTTCTTTCCTTCTCCTTCGTTGGGGTCAAGGTATAACCCTCAAGGCAAGCGTGATAACCCATCAGCTAATTTATTTTTTGCATCAGAAATAAAATGAATATCGCAACCATATTCAGATAATACAATAGCCCACCTCTGAATTTTTTGCTGAAGCGGAAAATGGGCTCGAAAACAAGTACTTTTCATTTGCTTGGTCAGTCGGTCAAGGTCAGTCTGGAGTCGATCAATTTGGTCATTTAGTGGACTCCTCGCCATAAAAAGCCCGAACATGTTGAATTAAATTTTGCATGCGAATTTCCTGACAAACAAAATAACCAGACAAGACAACGACAACACAGACAAATCAAAATCAGTCAAAAATGCAAACAAACAACATAACAATTCAAATGATGAAAAACAGTTAAAGGCGTTTATGTTTTACGGATAAAAAGAATATAAAATGGCCTACTGTTTCGACGTTGAAGAGAAGAGGAAAGATCTTGAAGTGAAGAAGAGAATCCGGGTTATCGCGGCCCAATTTGTAGCTTTCTCTTCTTTTCGGTCTTCAGACAGGCGGCGGCTGATAGTCTGCACGTTATATTTAGACGCAACGGTAACACAGTGTTCGATGAAATAGATTAGATGAAGTAATGATAGATAGAACAGAGTGTCTTCTCCAGATCTGCTGCTCAACATCTCCAAAGTCCCGTACTCTCAGCAGTCACTCCAACAAAACACCAGCTCTCAACCAGCTCGTCTCAGCTCTCAGTCGTAACTCATCATCGCGGGCGGTTGCGGCAGATGACTACCCGCTGGTTAGAGTCCACACATGCGCAGTGGCTATGGCGCGGCCATTGACACACCAATTAAAGGCTAAAGATATGTTGTCATTTGTGACGTCACATAGCGTCACAACGAAGCGGCATGACTACTTTGTTACACCATCTCCATGATGCCCCTCTGAGTTCCTCGGGGACGGCCGCCCTGAAATCCTTCCCTTCCACGGGAATCGTCTTCTCTTCTCTTGCGCCACCTTCTTCTTGCGTCACTCAGAGTCAGGTAGACACGTTACGTTATATTGCACCGTTAAACGCCACAACCCTGACCAGCTANGACTTTTGATGACGTCATTTGACCTTGAAGATAGTGACCCAAGGTCACCAAAACTTAACAAAATAAGAGTTCATTGTCGACCCTTAGTCACCACATATCAAGTTTCATGTTTCTAGCTCTTTATGGCAGCCGAAGATCTGAAGGGGGGGGGGGCCGAATAAGCCCCCCCCGACAGATTCGTATACTTTTCATCCTTCCAGGAATAGGGTTAAAGTTCGAAATACATTGCGTGACGAAGATTTTCACGCACTCCACATGTTGTCGAAAAGTTCGCCCGTCTCAGTCTATTTAAAACACTGAGTTCCCGAGTCACTGTCCACTGTTCAGTCCATAGAGTCCATAGAGTCTATACAAGTCCATTGAGTCCATAGCTCACCACTCAGTCCTATTCACTCATCTCTGTCCATTCGAATCGCGGCTGTCACGTCACTCAACCAGGTGTCGCTACTTGTCAGCTGGTCGGCGTCGATGTGTCCAGGTGGCGCTCATGTCAGCGTCATCAGCGGTGAAGTAGTCCAGATGGCGCTCACGTAGTGCAGAGCCGACAGCGTCGAATAGTCAGCGTGTGACGTCCGGCCGGTGGCGAGCCTGTACCAGATGCCCTCGGGTCGGTGTGGTGTGGTCCGACTGGCATGGACCATGTGATCCCATGTCAGGTTGAGGTGGTCCAGCTCCCACGATCATAGCGCGGCTTCAGAGAATGTCGGCTGTTAACAGATGTCGGCTGTCAGCACATGTCGTCGGTTAACAGATGTCGATGACCTCAGCAGCGGCGCGGCAGATCGGCCCTGACAAGCGGCGTCAGATTCCAGATCGGCCACTGCTGAGTCGGCATGGCGCAGTGCGGCCACGGCGTCAGCGGTCACATCGTCCACGAGCTGTTCCGGCTGGACACTGTCACCAGAGACAGAGTACTGGTCGAAGCGCCTGAACAATGCCGGCGTCAGGTCCGTTCGGTATCTAATGACGAGACACGGGCGTTAATTCACAGTCGATTTCAGCCAAGTCAGATGAAGTGTCGACTGCGGTTGAGGAGAATTCGGGGCTGACGTTGATATGTTCTCGGGGCTGAGGGCGTTGTCGGTCGGCAGGTCATCTCGAGACAATGGTGCTATGTCTGGTAGTTGAATGTCCGGAGTCGAGTTGTCTTCGTCAACAGTCAGGCCGTCGGGGGTAAGACGGGGTCGGGACGGCTCTCGAAGGACTCGTGACAGGGTCATTGTCGGACATCGTGTACTTTTGATAATACAGAGCACAAAAACTACCAGAAAAGCTACCGTAGTGACTGAAACGACAGGTATAAGGTAACAGTACTGTAACATGACTGGTTGTGATATTTCAGGTCTGAATGTGTTTCTATCGTGCGGACAAGTATTGCATGGCAAATGAGTTGAGGCAGAATTTCAAAGCATTGATATAGGAATAGTTCACCTTGAAAAAACGACGGGAAAGTTCAGAATGATGAAGAGAAGCAAGAAATTAAGTATCATGACTTGTAAGTCAAAAACCTATATTTACGCGGAAAAAGCAAATTAAAATGCAGATTATTGGTAAATTCATTATTTTTTTCCTCAAGTAATGCGAATCAGCTGGTTGAGAAGCCGGCAACCGCGATTGTTTAGTAGGAATCGTTCGTATACATGTGGTACATTGCCAAGTACTTGTGAAGATGCCGGAAAATAAAACGCTTTGAAAACCATCAAAGTACTTGCTTAAGTAGGTATTCGTCACTATTAGATTATAACATGAAAGTGTAGTTCGCCTCGTCGCTCACTTGTCCGTGTTGGGGGGTGTCTGGATTATTGTGTCACAAGGTCATTGCCGGGGGCTTTGCGGGCGGTATTCAGCGTTTTTACTTGTGCGAGGGTGTCTTGTCTCATGGTTGAACGCGGAGCCGACGTTAGGCCACGCTGAACGCTATATTTGTTTAGAAAAATGTTTTAAGAGATTTCACTATTATACCTGACAATATTTAAAAAAGAATGATACTGTATACTTATGTCTTTACACTCCCCAGTCGTTTACTCATTGTTTCTGTGCGTCATAATCATATTCTCAGCCAAATCAGCCAATCACGATGGAGTTAACGGGTATACGGGTCCGACTTTTAGGATGAAATAAAATTATGGTTTTTGAGAAAATGTAGAGCACGTCACAACTTCATATTTCGAGCATGCCACAACTTGGCTATCTCAACTCAAAACCTAATGTTAAAGGTGAACTATTCCCTTTAAACGAAATGTTGTCTGCAGATAGACTAGAGGTAACATGATTCCACACATAATTTACTGCTTATGTCAGATTCAAATGTTTGATCTGGTAAGGTTCAAGATATGAATCGGTCCGGTAATGGGTAGGAGTTGGAAATGATTGTTGAAAGCTGCACAACCAACGTCCAATTTAACCAGAGACAGCGGGGCCACAGTTTTCACAGTTTGGGTAAAGTTCACAGTTGCACCAATTTCGCAACGGATTTCGAAGATCAAGGGGGTCAACACTAATAACAATCCAATGTCCATTTCCTAGATACTCCGCGGTCGGGTCTGTAGTCTGGTTCACACGAATAACCTGTTTACAGAAACGGTTTACAGCATCAGATCGGTCAGTCAACAGAGCTGGAAGGCACATTGTCGAAGTCAGCACATTCATGACAGGTCGTCTAATGGGACATAATGGAAGTCGTCGTCTCGGGTACATCTGTAGGTCGTCATCATTAATAAACATAAATCTTATGGAATCTTCGGATAGAGCTACAAATTTCGCCTTTTCAATCTCGTAGTTAGCCTCAAAGTTCTGATTCTCTGCAGTTTATGGTACGGGTACGTTGAAAATTTGAAACACACTGAAATGATCCTTGATAGACAATAAAGGGATAGTCACAAGCACTGATACTCCTCCTGCAGTCCTCATCGTCTGCGTACGAGATGTAGAGAAATATTGGTCAGTGTCAGACGGAGAGAATGGCAGAGCTAAATCACGAGGCAATGCTTTCTGAATGTCAGCTAAAATCTTGGCGAAACGACTAGGTGGTAAGAGGTGCATTCCATGTCAGATCGTACAAGAAAAGCCCCGACCCCCTTCGATTTTGATAAAAATTGGTACACATGTAGTGTCAAATGAAAGAAACATTGCACACCAACTTTTATGTCCGGTTGACCTCTAAGGTAGATTTAGAGGTCAAATCAAAGTTCACGACTTTTTTGCGTACCTGTATCAATCAAACGCTTTATTCTTCTGTGTTAATGAGTTAAGGTGAATAAAACTTTTTATCGAATATTCTACCAGTGTTTTACCATTTCAGAAAACGTGCGAAAAAAGTTAAGTGAACTAAATAGACATTTACCTTGTAATTCAAAGTCATTAAGAATGCATTTATTTTATTTATTTTAATGTCTTGCCTCCCTCGTAAAAAGGCCGCACTGGACAAGAATGACCTCGACATCCATCTAAGGTGTGCAAAGAAAAAAGATCGGAGACTTTCAACTTTTTGAGGAATGCCGCCCTTTGAGATGCGGAAAGGGAGCGAAATAGACAAATTTGCCCCGAGGCTATTTCCATGTTTTTCCCCGATAACGAGGGGTTTCTCGTGGTTGAGTTGACGTGAAATTTATGGTAGCTCCAGTTATGTGTTGTATTCTATTTTCCAGATTTTAGATTTATCTGACCTCGCATGACCTCACATACCTTTTATAGTGTATGAGACACTAGTTACGAAAGGGCATGTGGGGTCAATGCGAGGTCAGATCATCTGAAAACCTTGGAAACCCGAAGTACATACATCAAATGTAAGCTACCCGCTAAATTTTCACTTCAATCGTACCAGAGAAACTTCATTATCGCAAAGTAACATGGAAATACCTCGGGGCATTTGTCTATTTCGCTCCCTTTCCATACTCAAAGGGCGGTATCTCAAAAAGTTTAAAATTCTCCGCTCTTTTTTTCTGCACACCCTTAGAGGATGTCGAGGTCATTCCCTGTACCAAGTGCAGCCTTTTTACGAGGAGGCAAACATTAAAATAAATAAAATAAATGCATTTATGACTTCGACATTACAAGGTCAAAGGACATATTAAGTTAAGTTAACTTTTTTAGACGTTTTCTGAATGGCAAAACACTGTAGAATATTCGATAAAAGTTTGATTCAGCTAACTCCATTAACACAGAAGATATAAGCGTTTGATTGATACTAAGTACGCAAAAAGTCGTTAACTTTGATGACCTCTAAATCTGACCTTAGAGGTCACCGGGATCTAAAAATTGGTGTGCATGTTTCTTCACTTGACACACATGTGTAATCCAATTTATCAAAATTCGGAGGGGTCGTACGAAAACCCACTCTTTTGTTGTGCGATTTGACATGGAATGCACCAAAAGTTGACCTTGGAAGAATGCTATTTTCGGTCAGACTGAGATTAGTCTCTAGTCCAAATATTCTGCGAAAATCACGAAGCAGTCGTGATGAGGTACAGTGAAAACGTCTCCATGGTCAGATTCAAGGCAGATACAAGTATTGCGTCCAAGCTACGGATCTTTAACATGTCAAGTCGGTCAGTCAAGTAATTGGTCACATTCGTCAGTCGGTTAATAGTCTGTCTGTTAATACCCACATCTACAATAGTCTGGTTTAACATAGTCACTGTACTGTCAATCACATTCAGCACGTCATTCTGGGTGTCACTCAGATCTTTCACACGAGACAGAATGTCCTGGATGTCGGTTGTTGTTGCAGTTCCAAACAGAGAGGACAGGCATCACCTACGAACGGAAGTAGAGAACGTTTATCACGGACATGACGGCACGGGTTTAAATGTTGCAAAGCATCGATAGTCATGTTCATTTCCAGACATGTGCATGGATCTGAAAGTAAGATCTATGATCTCAGAGGATCTCTCGACAAAACGCAATGTTGGATCTTTGATCCCAGTGGATCCCACGACAAATTACAATAGTGGATCTTGGATCCCAGTGATCTTCATAAAATTTGCAGATGTATCTTGGGATCCCATAGATCCCATTATAACAATGAAAATGGACTATGATCCCAACAGATATCGGATCCGGACAGGACCGACTTGCATATTATGCCATAATTATAGTATGTATTGACAAAATATAACTAAAAGGCATGCACCCATGCTAATTGCATTTACAACGAATGAAAAGTACTGACAACTACTTTAAAAATTGGTTCCGAAAATATACGTATGTATAATGGCGGATCTTGGATCCCAGTGGATCCCAATGCAAAATGGTGCCTGCGATCTTGGATCCAGGCGGATCTCGACAAATATTGAAGACGGATCTATGATCCCAGTGGTCCATCAACAATTTTTGTGAAAGTGATCTATGATCCCAGCGGATCCGGATCCAGATCCCACAGATCAGATCCCGAGATCCGTTTTTGGGATCCGAGCACATGTCTGTTCATTTCTTTGTCTAACAAATCAGAATCGTGCATAAATTTTCCCCAGAGTCGCTGAGTCAAGTCACTACGTAACTTCTGGCGGTGCTCAGCAAAACGTGCGTTAAATGTACTTTTAAACACCTCAATATGGCGATCAAGTTTCTCTGCAAATTTCCACGATGTACGAGTCTCGATCGGAAGATGAAGGGTCCAGTGATTAAACGAGGCATAGATCTGACCTCGAGGAAGAAATAGCACGTTGGCGAAACGGAACGAACCATCAGTACAGGATAGAACAAAAACGCCTTCATCTGCAACACACATACAAACGCGTCAGCAGAAGCATTCACAGGGTTCGTCAGTATACAATTACAGTAGACACACCGGTCTTAATCTTTGATACACTCTCACTTCACCGATACTGGGCGTGTTTCCACGCAGTACTCGTCAGTACTTTAACTCTAACTCTGTTCAAAATAATACTCCCTATTGGCATACTAGCCATATCCCTACTCAAATCACTAAAACCACCAATATACACCATAACGGCACACTAGCCAGTTTGGATTTTACCACTACAATTTCGCTATTTGAGCGAACATCTGTTCCATGATATGCTGATGGGCTTTCATCAAACTTGACAAAAGCTCTGCCTTAGTTACACTAGGGTTAGTATCATTCACTCTCATGCATGCACCTATTTCTTTTCCGTCCGCTTCCGGTTCAGAGAAATCAGATTCAACATCAGACAAATAATGACGTGAATATTTGTCAGGTGGACATCTCGTTTCCGAATTTGAAGGGGGTGATTCATCACGAGTGAGTGGCCTCTTAACAGAAACACTCGGAGTCTCCACATGTTCGGGCGGTTTTTAAGCTAATCGCTTAGAAAGTTCTTATAATGATAAATTTTCCTCAAATTCCTCTTGTTCCCTGAGTCTAGCGAGTGGTATGTCATCTTCATCTGATGACCTAATTTCGGCTTCAGAATCACGTTGGGGATTGGGGGGGGGGGCGGTACAGTTTCACTTTGCTGACTCCATTCTACGCATCGGAAGAAGTCCGTCATTTCAAAAGCAACAGAAACTTTGAAACGGCGAGGTGTTAATTAATATTAATCGAAATTTTGCTTATTCTCATACTGTACTCCGGTAATATGAGTGGAGTTTCGTCCCCGAATAATTTTCCCAGCGTGGTTTTGGGGATCAGCTATCTCAGTTGTTGCATTAACTACTTTTGTTTCGCCTGACAATTGATTCTTAATCACAAAGGTCACATCACTAAGGGCCTTGATAATCCGGTAGAACGGTTTCCAATAAGAAGATAATGTTGATGAATGTGTGTCATTAGCTGGATTCCTGAAGTAAACCATATCACCTACCTCCAATTTTACTGGTTTCGCTGTTCTGTCGTAATATGCTCTGTTTTTCTCGTGGCTATGGGCGAGGTTATATCTAACGTAATGATGTGCTCTATGTAAATTCTCGAGTATAGTTGGGACATATTCATCTCCTTGATAGCGGTATTTTGGCGAAAGGAGGGTGTCCACTGGTAAAACAGGATCCCTCCCATACATTATGTAAAATGGGCTGTATTTAGTGCTTTTATTTTTAGCGGTACGATATGCTGATAATATTGCTGGAATTTTTGTGTACCAGTTTCGCTGAGAACGATTTCCCACTTAAGCCAACATTTCATTTTGAACTCTATTGTAATGGGCGCCACATAATTTTACAGTTGAGGCGCCCTTAAACCCAAATCATCATCATCACCTTTTACATTTCCCGTTTGCTTGAGGGTGATAAACAGACGTACGTATGTGTTTGATATTGAAAAAGGCAGATATTTGATCAACAACGGCATTGCAAAATTCAATTCCATTGTCAGAAACAATTACTCGTGGACACGCGTGGCGGGGAATGATATATTCTATCAAAATTTGAGCGACAGTTTCAGCACTTTTTGACTTTGTTGCAAACGATTCTGGCCATCCAGAGAACAAATCAATACGCAACCTAAGTCGGGACGTCATTTGATATAATCAGCTGACGGCGTTGCATACTCAGCTGACTGCGTGTGTTAAAGGCTTAGACAAACATAGCTTAAGTCGTTTTTCCCGTTATTGAAGTTCGCTTACATTGAGAGGCCCACCGAAAATGGATCAAGCTATTTTTTATCATTATTTAAAAAAAATATTTTAAAGCTGTTTAGCTAACGCTGCTTCCAATTCGTGTTAGTGATACTCATACTCATAATTGTTCAGCAACTTTTCCTGAATACCACAAAGAGAAATTATATTGCTTTTTGTTATATATGAGCTGTAGTTTAAGTAAATTGCATGATACAAACACTGAATAGTGAACAAATCAACAGTGATACTCATAGACTCATAAAGACGCAGTAACGTGCCAGATTAAACGCTATGTGAGAATATTTTGTTCCAAGTGTGCCAAAAACTAAGTGTTTCTTTCCTTAGCTTAATTTCGGCTTTTCTTGATAAGTCATCTTTTATTATTTTTAAAAAAAATAGAGCAAATGTTTCTATAACGTGATGCACCTCGCTAACTAGATTAGCCGTTTTCCGATGAATTGTAGGAACAACTTACGCCTATGGCTTAACACTACGTCGTCAGCTGAGTATGCCATGCTACTTTTATGACGTCACACTTAGGTTGCGTATTACGTTGATAATGTAGAGATTTCCATCTTAACTTTTAGGGAAGGGTCCGGAAGTATTTACTGAAATTTGTTCATACGAGTATTTCGGAATCTGCATGTTTTGTAGAGCAGGGCGTTCCCGACGAAGTTTTCTCTTTACAAGCTACATATGTTTTCAAAAATTGTACGACATCACGATACATACCAGACCAATAATATTGAGACCGAATTTTTTCGTAAGTCTTATCTATACCGAGGTGACCTCCAAAATAACCTGAATGCATTTCCTTGATCAGCGGTTGTTGCACAAATTTTGGAATAACAAGCTGTAATCCAGACAACATGCTACATTTTGACGTGTCAGTAATCCCATACAAAAGCCCGTCTTCAACAATATAATGACGTGAAAGTTCTACATGATTGGCATGACTTGTATCACCTAAAATTTTAAGAATGCGCTGAATTTCAGGGTCCTCTGACTGTACAGTTTGGAAATCAGGATGATTCTTTAAGAATTCGTGGAATTTCTCCTGCGATGTGCGGTCTGAAGTGTCGCTACACGTCTCCACTTCTGACTGCAACTGAACACCTGGTGCTCGGTCTGAATCGATAACATTCACAACATGCATACTCTCATTTGCAGCAGCACCGGTCTGCAAGCTGCAAACACGATACTCGTCCACGTCTCCGTTGCTCCGGCCAGCATAATTAGCGGGGCCCACAGGTGGTGACTCACTGGTCATCACATCATTCCCGTCAGCTACATCATTCTCCACTGGGCCGAGACGCGACAGCATATCAGCGACCACATTTTTAGAACCACTGACGTATTCTATATCACATCCATATTCATCCAACATAATAGCCCATCGCTGAATGCGTGCATTTCGCATCTCACTAGTAAACAAGTGTTTCAAAGGTTTGTGATCTGTCACACCGTAAATTTCGATCCGAGAAGATAAGGTCTGAGTTTTTGAATAGCATAGACGATTGCATACGCTTCCTTTTCAATAATTGGCCAACGTTGCTGAGTCTCATTGAGTTGATGCGAAAGATTTTGTATGACTCGCTCACCCATTTCCGTCTCTTGTACCAGACCTGCACCAATGGCGTAATTCGAAGCGTCGGTATACAATTTGTACGGTTTTTGAATGTCTGGGAAGGCCAAAATGGGAGCCTCAGTCAGGGGTCGGCGCAATGTTTCAAAAGACTGTTGACACTCATCAGTCCAATAAAAACGTCGGTTCTTTTTAGTCAGCTCGGTCAGCGGTTTTGCGATTTTAGCGTAGTTGGGGATAAATCTGCGATAATACCCAGTCATTCAAATAAATGAACGAATTCCACGCGCATTAGTTGGTGTTTTGAGCTTTTCGATTGCCTCCACTTTTGATCTGTCAGGTTTGATACCACTGGGTGATACAATATGACCGAGATAATTAACTTCCCTTTTTAAAAATTGACACTTTGACCTTTTCAGTTTTAATTTAGCGTCTCTCAGTCGTGTAAAGACAGCCTCAATGTGGTCTAAATGATCCTCAAAAGTTTTTGAATAAATCAGAATGTCGTCCAGATATGCAATAGTGAATTTATGTTGGATTCCTCTCAAAACATCGTTCATGAGCTCGGAGAAAATACTAGGGGCGCAAACCGCCCCAAAAGGCATTTTTTAGAAATTGTACAGGCCAGCAAAACAGGTAAACGCGGTTTTTCCTTAGAATCATTATCCATGGGGATCTGCCAATACCCGCTACGTAAGTCAAGACATGATAAATATTGCGATCCGTCGAGTGAAGCCAGTATGTCGTCAATTCGCGGCAGGGGGTGACTATTCTTTTTGGTAATCCGATTCAGAGCTCGCAAATCTACACAGAAACGTTTCGATCCATCTTTCTTGTCCACGATCACAATAGGGCTTGCCCAGGGATTTTGACTGGGAGAAATAATCCCTGCTGCCAACATTTTGTCAATGTGCTCTTGCACAAGTTCTCTCTGACTAAACGGTAATCTATATGGATTTTGTTTGATCGGAGGATGATGACCTGTGTCAATTTTTGCCGTCATTCGATCAGTACATCCTAATTCACAATCATTTTTCGCAAACAAGTTAACAAGTTTTTACAACAAGTGTACAAGTTTTCGCAACAAGTTTCCTCATTACGATCCAACAATTCCTCTAATTTCTGACGCTGAATTTCCGACATGTGAGAGAGGTTTGCCTTTTTAGTTTCGGGATTCGTTTCACCGAAATCGAAGTCATCTAAATCTGCGGTTTCACTGACACTAGATATACATGTTTCCGTTTCATCTAACATTTCAGCAAGACCAATGACTGAATAGGCAGGCAAAGTGTAATCCCGTCCAGTTGCGTTAACGATGATAACAGGAATCCGTCGATTTTCGTTCACTTTACCTACACTACTTACCACAGATAAGCCAGGCTCGTCCCTAAAATTAGGCACGTTGTTCAGAGGTTGTATCAAACACTCTTGTTCGATGAGCGGTGCAGGGTTGATTTTTTCGGGAATTTCGATGTAAAATTGAGCGGCGATAGTAATTCTCTGAGAAGTACGAACCAATGACGTCACGGAAGCACACATGATTTTTTTTTAGGCCTGTGTGGGATGACATTTCCTTCGAGGTTGAGCATTTTCTGGCCAAAATCCAGTTGAGCTTCAAAATCTGACAAGAAATCGTTTCCAAGAATGCACTAATTGTTCATGCCTGCAATGATCTGAAATTTGTAAGTCCGGTCAAATTTGGACATTTTTACTCGAAGTTCAGCGGTTCCAAAGTTTTTCAGTTTTTGTCCTGATACAGACTGCAGCGGGACACAATCTTTTGTCGAGAACTCAAAAATATTTTTGGCAGCGATTTGATCGAACGTCTCTCGAGATATCAAAGAGATGTCAGCACCAGAGCACCAGAATCGACTAAAGCATACGTCTTTTTACCACCAAGATACATCCAACACATCGCGGTGTCAGGTTTCAAATGAACTTTTGCAATTTGCGGGCCATTACGTTGCGGTTTTTCGGGACCTTTGACTCCTTGAGAACTTTGATGAGTCCCTACACCGAAGCGATTCAGTTTCCCCGTGAGTGGGTTGGAGGGGCGCCCATTCGACAGAAACGCTGCACATGTCCGATTCTCCCACATTCTGCATGTGGGAGAATACCGGACGGCCATCTGACGTCCAGCGGTGGTGAGCGGCGCCGTTATGGCTCGCTGTGTAGGATCCCCGTGCTGGAGCTGGCACGTAGCCAGGAGGTCGCATCGCCGGGACTGGACCGGTATGCTGACCTTGCGACGGCATTGCCGGTCGGTTCGGAATGTGGGGAGGGGGTCGTCGGGGGTTGAAGGTCGGCTGCATGGATGACATGTTACCGCTGTGACGCGGCGGGGCTGTCTGGGAACGGCGGGGTGGCTGGTTTGTGTGGGGAGAGTTCACTTGACGGGAGACACGTTCCAGTTGTTTTTTGAGTGAAGTTAAGTTTGATTGGATTTCACCAAGTTTTAGTGTGTCTGCGCTTTCTCTGACCACATCGACTTCCATGGGCTCATCGACGGGGCTCGGGCGGTTCCTACACATTTCGAATGTCCTGATGGCACGCTGTTCCTCAGTCGCGTACGTTACGGCGTCGTCCAGACTGTCGAATTGTTTCCTGATAAGTCCCCATTCCAAATGATCATCAATTACCCCTTTCTGAAAGATCTCCACTTGCGTTCTCTGCACGTCAGCGTTGTTAACGGTGTCGAATGCCTCTGTTGCAGCCGACATGAGACGTTCAGCAAAATTTTGCACGGACTCCTCTTTTTTTCTGCTTGATTTGGCGACACCTCTCCTTCGCGATGAACGGGTCTGTTAGTTCACTGTACCGGGCCCTTAGTTTTTGTCTCAGGGTTTGCCAATGTATCTCAGGGGTTTCCAGAATGGCTCTGGTCACGAAAGTCCCAGCGGGTCCCCCGAGCGTTAGAGTTGCAAGGATACACATCCGTTCTGAGTCACATGTAGTCGCTAATTGGTCCATATCCTGCAGTCAGTTCATTAATTTTTGAGTGTTTTCTCCGTGATACGAACGCACATGTCATGTAAGATTTTGAATCCGAAGTTCCTGAACCACATGGTTTAAAGTTAAAGTGATGTTTTGCTCCGCGGCCATCTTTCCGACAAACCAGACAAGACAACGACAACACAGACATCCAAATCAGTCAAAAATGCAAACAAACAACACAACAATTCATATGATGAAAAACAGTTAAAGGCGTTTATTTTTTACGGATAAAAAGGAATAGAAAATGGCCTACTGTTCGACGTTTGAAGAGAATGTCTTGAAGTGAAGATGTAGAATCCGGGTTATCGCGGCACCAATTTGTAGCCCTTTTCTCTTCCTTCAGGCTCCAGACAGGCGGCGGTGATAGTCTTTGCACGTTGTATTAGTCGCGGTAACACCCAAAGGTTCGTGATGAAATAGTTAGTTAGAAGAATAGTCGATAGAACAGAGTACTCTCCACTCTGGCGTTCTACTGTCTTAAAGTCTCACGTTCTCTCTCCACTCTCACACGACCTCTCGACCTCTCTAGCTCTTAACCAGCCTGCTCAAACTCTCAGCAGTCACTCCCGAATCGCGGCGGCGGCGGGCGGTTATCTTACCCGCAGTCAGTATCCACACATGCTCAGTGGCCATAGCGCGACCATTGGCAGACCAATAAAAGGCTAAAGATATGTCGTCATTTGTGACGTCACATAGCGTCACAACGAAGCGTCATGACTACTTGTTACACTCAAGAGCAGACTGCAATCAGCGCAGTGTCGGCCAAAAGTGTCCCGTGAGGTGGCGTCCCAGGTCAGGCCAACATGCCCTCCACTGGTACTGGAAACATGCGTTAAAAACCCATCTGGCGCTTTCCCGTCTGCCACGATCGAGAGCGATGGTGCGCGAGAGGTTGGCGGGGAACCTGCACTGGCCAGGCGCACGCCTCACCACGTCATTCAGGTTTGGCGTTGACGTTTGCTAGCGGCCCGCCTCATCAGCAGGAGAGCCCATTAGGTGACCAAGCTTGTCCACTTGGCAGTTCCACAAGCCGGCATCGTGCGTTCACAGACAGAGCTCCGAAAGCGCAGTGTACACTGTTACCCGCACCGTCTTCTTCTCTGTTCCTCAGATGCAGGCCGAGTTCTCGGCACGGGAACAGCCTGCATCAGGCGGCTGGTGTGTGGCTGAACCGGCGCGACCAGGTGTCGTGCCCGATGCAAGTCTGATATACCAGAGTTCAACCATACCGATCACGGAACTGCGTTGGCTGGACAGGGTGTCCCAGGGCGCTGTCTGCTGGCAGATGGGAAGAAGGACGGCATCTCTTCAATCCACCTCTCTGCAAACTGGTGATTGCTGTTTGCAGGGCTGGTGGGCACGCCGCTGTCCAGGAAAAAGCAGCCCAGGGAGATGCTGCCGGACAGAGCGCAAGAGCAGCGTGTAGGATGCTATGTAGCACGGTAGTGCTAGGTCCTCAACTGACCTCACTCCGAGGCCTCCCAGTCTGATTGGCAGATTGGCATAACGTCCTCAGTCGTTAGGGGACGTTAAACTTTCGTCTCTAAATTCTGCCGGTGACTGGAAACAATGCCACCGTGATCGGATTTGGGTGGGGTCAGGTGAGCCGCGTGTCGTGTGGTGTTTTTTTTCTACCGTATTATCCCCTTTGCCTCATCGCACCGGCCTGCGGTCGCCGCGCCGGCAAGCTGTCTCACGTCACCATAGCTGACCCTCCGACCTGGGGTGACCCATCCCCTTCCCCAGCCAGGGCCGCTCAAACCAAACCGAGTGGGACGTTACTGCCACCTGCTGAGCTGTGCGATACATTTAAGACAGACTATACGTGCACGTGTTTGTTTAGTCTGAACTGCTTAATGACTGATGGCTTGTGTTTGTCTTCTTCTTTTTTCAGTAGCACATTCGCGTATATGAAGATGGTGCTGCTATGGACGGCAGTACTAATGTGTGACTTCATGTTCGAGCTTCGATTCGAGTACTTCTGGCCGTTGTGGATGTTTGCCAGATCAGTTTACGACTCGTTCAGATACCAGGGTCTGGTGAGTGCTCCATACGCATCGCGCAAGGAACGGTGTTATATGACGACCACCTTGATTTCAGAACTTGCTTGTACTTATTGGATTAGGGCGCATAACCTCGTTGGGTGTTCATGGTTGCAATTAAAGGCTCTGGATGGAAAGCGTGGTCTATAAACTAAAATGTCTCCATTTTGACCTTTGATCCGACCTTGACCTGATATGCGATCTGAAATCATTTTTTTAAAGTATGCTTGAGATGCGTCTCGAATCTCGATGAGAGCTTTCGAACGCCGCCTTGCGCGTCTCGCTACGATCATTGGTTCCGGAGATAACGAGGTTGGGGGGGGGGGGCACTATTCCCCCCCCTCCCGGTCAATGGCGTTCGGATAAGACCTCGGTCAAGCGCGGGATAAGAGATGTTAATGCTATACTGCAAACATAAATATAAACTGGTTATAAAACAAATCAAAGGAACACAAGCTCCGGAGTAGTTTTTTTACCATGTTGTACAGAAGACAAATACTCCGCATGTCATTTCATCAGGTATCATCTTTACATGCAGTTTACAATCATGGTCCATGGGGCACTACTGACCACTTCACATATCTAACACATTGCAAGGCATAAACGTTTCGATCTCGTTTTTGTCTACGTCTACGTGTCTAACAGGTGTATATCGGCCGCTCTTCGCCGCCGCTTGATACACAAATACACATCCGTTTTGCACGTAGCGTCGTGCTGCTTGATACCACGAATCTGATCCCACAGTCCCTTCTCCGACGCGTTACCATCACTCTTCCCCATCAGAATCAGAATCATAATCATTTATAATCTACACATCCAGAAAACTTGCTATTCTAAGTTCAGTCACAGAATACATGATAAAACATACAACACTGTTTGACCCGCGCACGGACGGGGGGCGGATATCCGCCCCCGGAGGTTTCTCAGGAGTAGCGGAAAAACGGCGGCTCGTTGCGCCGCCAAATTTGGCATAGCTGTTTGGGCATCATTTACCCACACTTTATGATTTTTTTTTACCTCCTAACTTGCAATGTCACGTTGTCAGCTCACATTAAATGACCTGACCTCAAGTCACGTTTGTGAAAGTTTGATGTCTTGCCGAAGCCACAGTGGTGAACCAAACAGTTCGAAACTCACAGTTTAATAAAATGAAACTAAATCAGCCGGTTTTTTTAAAGATAAGCAAATATTGATATGATTTTCACTTTATATTAGGCGGCGACGGCGGCAGGCAGGTTCATAGGTACTTGATAACAACGCCAACGCGTGACAACGCGGTGGCGGCAACAGTTTCACGTTCAGGCTTGTTCAAACTTCAAGTCCAACGCGTGTCAACGCGGTGGACACGAGGCGGCGGTAACACAAAACGCGTGGCGACAGGGCGGCGGCGGCATAACAACTGGCTTGCAGAACAATAAATAAACAAAAGCGAAGTCGGTTCGTATGAAAAAGTGGCAGCACTGGCGGCTAGACATCGGGGAAGGACCAGCAACAAAATGAGGAATTTACCGGTAGGAAAGGGAAGAATACAAGTTAAGCATGGAACAGATAGGGAAAAATAAGTGAGGGAAACACAACATACTCCCACCCAAGTATACACAAGGTAGTACTTCGTTCCACCTCGGAAAAAACACTCTTAATGTACAAATCTTACGCGACACAACAGCGTCTTGCGCGACGACACATCCACATCACGCACCTCTCACGCGCCATAGTCCGCACGCGTCACTTCACGCGCACCACTTGACGCGTCCAACAGTCCATGGGCGTGTCACAGTCCGCACGCGCGCCGCGTCACGTCTAGCGCGTCACATCACACGCGCCACCTCACGCGCGCAGCCAACGGTAGCGTCCAGCAGTCCACGGATGAGTCACATCCGCACGCGCGCCACGTCACGCGGCGACGTCCAGCGACGTGCGCCGACACGCAGCTGGCGACGCATAACTCACGCGCAGCTACCGTTCGCACGGCAGTCGGACAGCCCCTCAATCTGGAGACGCCTGCCAAACTAGAGCGAGCCCTGCGAGATAGAGCCTTGCGGGTGAGCTTCCGCGTCACGCGGATGATTAGCCGCACGCAGCAGGCCGATCTCGGTTTCCGGGCGATCAGCGTCGCAAAACGCTGGGCGAGGGGCAGGTGGCCACGACGCCCTCGCCCATGCACGAGACTCTACCTCTCCGACCGTCGGCAGCCGATGGACGATCCTCGTGGGAAAGACGTTCGCTCCAGCATGTCAGCTGTCTCCAGGGTACTCTGTCGCATCCATCGACGTGACGAGGCGGTCACTCACTCGGCGCGTGACCTCGCCAGGCCCTGGTCCACATTGAGACTCGAGTCAGACTAGGAACAGACACACACAGAAATCGAAGACACTTCAGAACAGAGGTGTCAGCGATGAGTAAGTCATCTCCCGATCGCCGAGGTACAGCGGCCGCAGATGTCGAGAGGAAACGCTAGATCTCATACAGCGTTACTTGCGAGTTCATCATGAGAACACGTGGCCACTGGTTGACAGCGAGATCTTTTAAGGTCCGTGTTTTTGGTGACCCCGACGAGCCCGCTCTCCAGAAACCACTCCCACCACGGGCGGCCTCAGGATGAAGCGACACTTGACAGACCGCGGCACGTGACTGAGTAGGGCATGAAACGTATCGAGCGTTATCACTGCGATTGAGAGGGGGGGGGGAGTGAGCATTGGGATGTGCCGCACAGCGCCATTGAAGCGTCTCAGACCAGGGTGAGATCTGCAGCGCTCTGAGATCGCACGACTCCAGATGAACCGGGCGCGACGAGGCACCAAGTTATCAGCATGCGTCCACACTTTTCGGTTCCCCTTTGTCAACATTACAGTGGGCACACAGTAGCTCGAATTCCCACCTTTGAGAAGTAGGACGAGACAGCTCTGACCTGAATGTCGGCACCGCTCCATCCGCAGCTCGGTACGGCAGCCCTCATTATCTTCCGACACCTATAGCACGTCTACGACGAACACGATCGCACGTTACCCTGTCGGATGAAGTACCGGCCACAGTGAAAGCGCAGAGCTCCTACTCTGGCTTCCTGGTGGAAAGAACGTTGAGACCCTCATCCACCGATCCAGTACGGGTGATGTGACCCCACTCAGGGAGGGACGTCAGAGGCGGCTCATTGGTCCTGGGCACGGCACACAACAGTCCATCTTCATTCACACAGGGGTGGCACTTGGCCAACTGAGAGCTCACCGGTAGCAGCGCTCCGTCCCTCACTGCTTGTAGCTCCTCGGGGAACACGCGTGGGTCCCAGCAACCTGCTGTTCAGTCTGCAGCTGTTGCGAGACCTGCCACTGCCGAGCTGCTAATACGGCCGAGTCATCCAGCGCAACGCTTACTGGTCACACCCGGAGGCGCTGCTGCTCGCCATGGTGGCAGATCCGGTCGAACAAGTCCATGCGCGTGCGCGTTCAGAGTATACGGCAATGCCGGCGGCAGTCGCAGGAGCAAGTTTGGACCCTATCGTCCTTCCGGCAGGAAACATGGCGGTAGAAGACATCACACAGCTGGTTGACTGGCAGGCAGAGCTCGTCATGGAGCCTCCACTGACAGAGCTGACCTTTCTGATGCCGCGCTGCTGGATATCGTGCAGACACCGCTGCAAGTAGATCACTATCCGATGCACACTGTTGCCGTAGAACGCGCAGTGAAAGGTGGTGACTGAAGCAGCTGTGGCCAGTGGTGGGTGAGGAACAGCGCTCACGGCTCCATCTGCAGCCGCCTTCGTCACCGCCAGCAGCTTGTCACTGTCGTTAGCACAGCCGCCTTCGTCACCGCCAGCAGCTTGCCTACTGTCGTAGTAAACGGTCAGGGTCACTGCTATCTGCAGCGCCTTCGTCACCGCCAGCAGTTGCCACTGTCGTTTAGCCGCCTTCGTCACCGCAGCAGCTTGCATGTCGGTTAGCGCCTTCGTCACGGCTCAGCAGCTTCCACTGTCGTTAGTAGCCGCCTTCGTCACGCAGCAGCTTGTCACTGTCGTTAGTAGCCCGCCTTCGGTCACCGCCAGCAGTTGCACGCGTTAGCACAGCCGCCTTCGCTCGTCCGCCGCAGCTTGCCACTGTGTTACACAGCGCTCGTCACCGCCAGCAGCTTGCATGTCGTTGCACAGCCGCCTTCGTCACCGCCAGCAGCTTGCCACGTGTTAGCAAGCCGGGCTTCGTCACCGGCAGCAGCTTGCCCGTCGTTAGCACAGCCGCCTTCGTCAGTCGCCAGCAGTCTTGCCGATGTCGTTAGTACATGCCGCCTTCGTCGCCAGCAAGCTGCCATGATCGTAGCACAGCCGCCTGTACCGCACGTTGCCACGCGTTAGCCAGCGCCTTCGTCGTCCGCCAGCAGCTTGCACTGTCGTTAGCAAGCCGCCTTCGTCCCGCCAGCAGCTTGCCACCGTCGTTAGCACAGCCGCCTTCGTCACCGCCAGCAGCTTGCCACCGTCGTTAGCACAGCCGCCTTCGTCAGTCCGCCAGCAGCTTGCCACTGTCGTTAGCACAGCCGCCTTCGTCACCGCCAGCAGCTTGCCACCGTCGTTAGCAAACGGTCAGGGTCATTACTCACTGGATGCATGCAGTAAGACCTTTACAAATGATGGCTAGCGATGCTGTATCGTTTGACTTACGAGCAATGTGTGCGACCGTTATCCAAATGGAAAGTCCTGCCTTGCTCGCTGTGGTTAGATCCATCTGAACGGTGTCTGTCGCCGTTAGCAGACAGCGCGCGGCTGGTGTTAGTGTCGCCACACGCATTACACCCAAAATGGAGACTGCAACGCCGGGCGCCACAGAAAACATGAAAATTGTTTCAGCCCTCGCCGCTCGAATTTTCAATACAGTAAAAAATCACACCAATGCAATGGGCTTCCATGGACACAGGGACAAGGCAAATCAGCGGACGAATTTGATCTGTTACTAGTGACACACCCTAGACTGTGCATACGTGTGTGGACGTGCGGAGGGATTGCGTCGTGCGTAATGCGTATGCACTATCGTATTGACACACGTCTTCCCGACTCTGTATGTGCCCGGCAGGCGTTCTCGTTGTTCTTCGTGCTGATGACCCTCACGTCGGACATGATCTGCTACATATTCATACCCGTCCACTGGCTCTTCTTCGCCGCCAGCACATACGTATGGGTGCAATACGTGTGGCACGCAGGTGGGTTCAACGAAGAGTAACCGCCGCCAGCGGCAGACCGTTTGAAGTCTGGACAATGACGAAACTCGCGGCCCGAATGCGAAAATCATGATGTCATGTTGCGTTAAACTTAAAACACAAATTTGAAGCCTTTTTACATTTTTTTTTTGTCTTCAGTTGTGAACTACTGGATACAAGTGTGCCTCTTCTGGTGCCCGGGTTGTTATTCCGTGGCTTGGTTTCATGTGTGCGTGTGTTTGATGCTCTCTAAAATGTTTTTTTAAGTTTCCAGAAACTACAACTCGCGTGTCCTAGCTATTCCAAAACTCGAGTCTTATATTTGGCTGTGAAGCTGTTTTCGCTACAACTGGTGTGCTGCTCTGGTGTTATATTGCCAGGAGGTGGTGTGCTGCTCTGGTGTTATATTGTCAGGAGGTG
>VOPJ01000928.1:0-19733 GCA_014673585.1 Semibalanus balanoides
TTGAAAAGGTGGGACAGTCCCTTTAATGCAAAGAGGCTCCACAATTCCCAAATCACTTGTATATTGACGACCCTTAAACCCAAACCATTGTATATTGACGACAGACACTCAGCACATGTATAAACAGAACATCTTCGCACGAGCAGACAGCGGCTAACATCCGCGCAGTCAATAGCAACTATCTGAGCTGCATGAAAGAGCAGAGCGAACGGCAGCGGCGGGAATACAGTAGAATGCCTCGTCCAAACGACGCTCATTTCCCCGCTTCTCAGGGCATGGCAAAGCGCTATGCACTGTACTCTATGGAGATGGAAGGCGCATTGGCCGGGAGACTGGCCTAAGGACGGCGGTGATAGCTCAGGCGGTGGCGATAATATAAATGCAAAGAGGCTCCACAATTCCCAAATCACTTGTATATTGACGACAGACACTCAGCACACGTATAAACAGAACATCTTCGCACTAGCAGCGAGAGCAGAGCGAAGATGAATCTAGGAATGCGCAGAAGAAAAATTCACATGCTTTAGCATTTTGAGTTTTTCTTTCGGCATTCCGGAGATTTTATTCACGGGGACTGAAGCGTGGCAGTTTCCGTCTGTCTGTCTGTGCAAGGTTTCTGGCGGCTAGCCGGGAAAAACCGTGCGCGCCACTCCACCAAATTTCGGGATGTCACGTCAGACACGTCAGGCGGATAGGTGCTTTGCACTTTTCAGGTGTGCAGAGTTGCACGTGGCACGTGCTGCGAAGCACTTCCCAAAATAGGGATTTATGGGGCCTACAGGTCACATGTGCGACCCCGGTGTATCAAATGTGTGAAAAGATGGACGCCATTAGGAGGCTACGTGCCTTTTTCCGTGGCGACCGTGCGGGTGCATAGGATGCCAGCACGGGCATCGAAACAATGCAGGGGAAACCTCCGCCTGGAGATCCGTGTCAGAGAACGGGCGAGCTTCGGTACAAAACCGGTGCGCGATAGTAAAGAAACGGCTTGTCACTAGATTTGCCACTTTCGTAGCTCTCACCCAACGATATACACGTGAGCGCGCTGAACAAAGCAGAAGGGGTCCTAACATAATACCCTCGTGGGGACCTGCAGTTAGAGCTTTCGTTTTCAAGAACGTTGCTAGCTGTGGGTACCAGAAACAGCGTGTGGATAGGAAATGGGACAAACTTTCACTATATGGGCGGTCCGCATGAATCGGAATTGAAATCGATCGGCACGTGCGCACGTGGACGGGCTCCGATTTGGGATCTCCGCCAACTACAGATAGCTGGCGGACCTCTAGAGCGAGGTCAGAAAGGAGAAAATTTGCTCAATATCATTGAGCAAATTTTTCAACAAGTTCTCCAAAACATTTGAATGTGCTATGGTTATTTGTGCCATTGCATGAATGTTGCCATCTGGACCTCCGACGCCCACGCTGACCTCCATCTGACCACAACGGCCACGTCTGACCTCCATCTGACCACGACGCCCACGTCTGACCTCCGTCTGACAACCACTCCGTCTGTAGAATTTATAGGAAATTCATTTAGATAAAGAGCGCGGTGTAACTTTAATTAAAACTTTTCAAATGTAAAAAAATGAATCTGACGAGCTGTAAAACGGCGAAAGCTTGTTCCTTTTGTTTTTCGCCTTTTATATTAAAAAAATACATGAATTGCCATGTTAGATGATCATCCCATTGCTACTTATCTCCAAAAACAAGCATCGCAATTGGGTGAAATGAATCGCAGTTAAAGTTGTACATACCGACGAAGCAGATATTTTTGATCGCCCAGCTCATGCGGCGGTGAGATAGCATCCCAGGCGGTGTGGCGATATAGTCAGACGGTGGTCAGATACCTCAGGCGGTGGTGAGATAGCTCAGACGGTGTGAGATAGCTCAGGCGGTCGTGAGATACCGTCGGCGTGGTGAGATCACGCTCAGGCGGTGGCGAATAGCTCAGACGCATGGCAGATACCTCAGGCGGTGCGTGAGAATAAGCTCAGGCGGTGTGAAGAAGCTCAGGCGTGGTGAGATACCTCGGCGGTGGTGAGATAGCTCAGACGCTGGCCAGTCGCTGCATGTTATGTCCTCCATTGCGCTCCTCTCGCTCGCTCAGCTCCTTGTAGTAGCTGAACACCACCGCAATCGGGTACACACCGGCTACAGCTCCCGCCAGCAGGGAGACGATGAAGAACCATATATCGAACGAGGTGTCCGCCGTCACCACCATGAGCACGATCATGTAGATCCCGAAGACGATGGTGCCGACCATGACCAGACAGTACCAGATGACCCAGGCCAGCAGCGGCCGCGGCCGCCGCTGAGCTCTTCCCACCAGTAGCGTGATGTCCAGCGCCGTGCAGATCAGGCACGTGGCCAGCCCGAGCCCGAACAGCACGCGCATCACATACAGGATGTGCTCCACCTCATCTTCGGTCGGCCCCCCGGGATCGTCGAATTTCGTGGGATCAGCCCGAATGGCCCCTCGGAGCACCTCAGGGCTGCCCAGCATGGCCGACATGTAGATGATGCCCAGCGCGTTGGAGACGAGGCAGACGATGGCGATGACGAGCACACCGGTTGCCAGATCGCAGCAGAGACAGGACGTCAGTCGGCGGCAGCCCATGGCGGCCACTCTGGCGGTGGAGAGAGGGAGAGAGGTGGTGGTCAGTGTTAGGGCGGTGGAGGTCAGACGGAGGTCAGACGTGGGCGGCGGTGGTCAGACGTGGGCGGTGGTTGTCAGACGGAGGTCAGACGTGGGCGTCGGTGGTCAGATGGAGGTCAGACGTGGGCGTTGGTGGTCAGATGGAGGTCAGACGTGGGCGTCAGGCGGAGGTCAGACGTGGGCGGCGGAGGTCAAACGTGGGCGGCGGAGGTCAGGTCAGATGGAGGTCAGACGTGGGCGGCGGTGGTCAGACGGAGGTCAGACGTGGGCGGCGGAGGTCAGACGGAGGTCAGACGTGGGCGGTGGTGGTCAGACGGTGACTTATGTGTGTGTGACTTCGCCCATAAATGACTCATCCCGTCGGCGATAATGTCAAATCTACATAATAAAGGGCAAATGGAAAACCGTTTGACCGTTATGGAATCGAAAACCGTTGGTTATGGATACACAACCCATACTATTTCTGAATCAGCATAATGACAGGAAGTTTTTGGTCCCAAAAAATACAAAATATTTTTACTTTGATCTATCTGGGTCACCAAATGACCTTGACCTGAGGTCAAATTTTGAAAGTGACCGTATCAGGTCACCACTTACATGCTTTAAAGCGCCTCGATGAGACAAAGGCGATGGTTATAACATAATTGCTTTATCATTTTTAGATAAAAAGTTATTCGGGAAAACAAATTCTACCAAAAACTGTATTTTTTACCTTTGATGACCTCTGGAGCCTAAATTATTTATCTGAGCTCAATTTGAGGACACACTTTCACTTTGAATTTTTAATGAGATTTCGATTGCTTTTTTCCAATTGTTCCTAGCTGTCATAGTTCACGAGATATACGGGGGTTGTTCGAAGCGAAGTCAAAAAATGAAATTTGACCCTAGATGACCTCTAGCGACCTCAATATTTACCTTAGCTAAAAATAGTCTCTATAACTTCGAATGTACATGTTGAAAGAATTAAAATGCTTTTTTCCGCGTCTTTCTATCCCTTTTCGTTTTTGAGTTAGAGGGGGATCATTTTGACCCCCCTCCCACCATGGCGAAGTTGTCTCGGATGCCCATTAGGGCGCTGACTAAGGTTTCGTACCAATCGAACTTAATGGCCATATATTATTTAGGCCGTCTTGCTCAGACCTAATGGCCATATATTATTTACTAGCTGGAATACCCGGCGTTGCCCGGGCAATAAATTACCTAATGTTTACAATAATGACACACTTGATGTATTTTTTAAGTGGTGCGTAATTAAGCACAAGTTGAAAAAATACATACCCCAGTCACGTCTAAAGATTACACTTTCCATGCTATAAGAATGTTAACCCGCGCACTGCAGGGGGGTTGATTTCCGCCCCCCCCCTCAGGTTTTTCAGGAGCGTACGGAAAAACGCCGGCGCGCAGCGCACCAAATTCCGACAACCGTGGGCCATCAATTATCCACACTTTGCGAAAAGGTTTTGACTTGAGGTCATCTCAGGTCAGTCACAAGTCCAGGCAAGTACCTTACCTTCAAAAAATGTTTGCGTTCGTGACAAAGCCACACTCTTTCCCGAAAGTTTGAAACTTGCAGGATTTCATAAGAATATGAGAACCTTACAATTCGTTTATCTCGGATTTTTCGTATCGGACCAAGGTCAGGTCAATTTTCTGAACCTCCCCAATTAATTTTTTTTTTAAACCGGTAATTTTGGGGAAAAACAAATGCGATCCTTTTTCAGAGAAAATATGCATTGGGATCAGCAATTCTTTCAGAATCATGCTATTTTAAGCTCATTCTAAAGATGATCAAGGTGCAATTTTGCTCAGTGATTTATACAAGGTCATCATGAGGTCATCAGCAATTGATTTGCAAATAACTCTTGATAGAAAAGAGATAAGACGATTAGTGACACCACTGTGTTCTCTCGTCTGCCGCGTTGCCCCATACGCAATATACCTACCTGGGTCACCAAATGACCTTGACCGGAGGTAAATTTTTAAGTTGACCTAACCAGGTCACCGTGTATATGTTTCAAAGCGCCTCAAGCAGACAAAACCACGATGGCGTCAAAATGATTTTCTATTTTGTAGCGTACACATGCTATTCACGAAAACTGTTTGTTAAAAATAGTATTTTGACCTTTCATTACCTCTGGAGCCTGAACTATTGACAGCTCAATTTGAGACTTACATGTGATTGCAAAATTGCAATAGCCATCGATGCTTCTTTAATCGTTGCTCCTAGCTATCATAGTTTCCGAGATAACGGGGTTTCTGGAAAAAGATCAATAAAAACCGAAATCATTGACCTTGGTGGACCCACTGGTACCTCAATGTGACCTGATCCAAGAAAATACGAAATACTTCGATAGAGCTTGTCTAGAGCTATCTAATCTGTTTTCCGCTTGTCGCTACGTGCGTAGTTTCGAGATCTCACGGGCGGAAATCTACCCTGCCTGCCAGTTCGTGTTCCGGCGCGAACTCCCTGCAGGCGCGTGTTAACAATACTGACAACAAAGCACCACTTAAAATATGCGTGGTACAGCTTGTTCCATCAAGTTGCCGAAAACGCGGGCTCCATTCTTGAACCTCCCCGAACACGACAGCTCAGGATCATTGAGCATTGAATGTGCCATGCGTTATGAGCATAATCGAACATTAACCTAACCTTATCATACGCTGCTGATAGAGCATCTCGGCCGGATGGACACAATGCCTGTGCCTTCTGCCTTCCCAGGCAGAACGTTGGATCGACAAAACATCTTAAGAATTTCTGATGAATCTTATAGTTTTACAATCTTAGAATATGGTGCCCATCTAAGACTTATGAGTGGTACCAACCAATAAACCTGGAGGTGGCGTTACTGAAGTATTACTTCATAAACGTTCATAACGCAACCTTCCAGATTATTGGGTTTGGCTACTACCCACTCCCATAAGTCTTATAGATGGCACCCTCATATTCTCAAGATGTTAGAACTATCAATATTCATCCCAGAAATTCTTAAGATTTATTTTTCGATCCAACTCCTGCCTGGGATAGGCAGAAGGCACTAGGCATGTGTCCATCCGCCCCGAGATTCTCCATCAGCAGCGATATGATAAAGGTTAGGTAATGTTCGATTATGCTCCATAACGCATGGCACATGCAATGCTCCAATGAATCCTGAGCTGTCGTGTTCGGGGGAGGTTCAACAAGTGGAGCCGCGTTTTTCGGCAACTTGATGGAACAAGCTGGTACCACGCATTTTTTCAATGTTACCTTTGTTGCAGTATTGTTAACATTCTTATAGCATGGAAAGTGTAATCTTTGGACGTGACTGGGGTATGCATTTTTTTCAAGTTGTGCTTAATTACGCACTACTTAAAAAATACATCAAGTGTGTCATGATTGTTAACATTAGATAATTCATTGCCCGGGCAACGCCGGGTATCCCAGCTAGTAACCTAATAAATAAGTAAACGAGATGTTTACCTTATTTCCGACTAAGTGATCAGATTCAGATTCCTGGTTCACAGGGCACAAACACGTTAACCTGTAAAAGCCTGTGTGTGTGTGTGTGTGTGTGTGTGTGTGTGTGTGTGTGTGTGTGTGTGTGTGTGTGTGTGTGTGGTGTGTGTGCGTGTGCGGTGCGTGTGCGGTGGCGTGTGCGTGTGCTCGTGCGTTGCGTGTGCGTGTGGCGTGTGCAGTGTGCGTGTGCGTGTGCGTGCGGTGCGTCGTGCCGGCGCGGGCGCGGTGCGTGTGACTGATATTTCAACTGGGACTGTGGTTTTACTACAAACATAACGGTGACCGTTTATTTACATCATTCAAAATTCAGATTATCAATTGCGGAACTTGTCGACAGGTTAAGGCATCAAAAGCGTCTTCAAAAGCGTCATCAAAGAAAGAACCATCAACATCCAAAGGGAAAGGAAAAGGAAGAGGCAAGGGCAAGAAATGATCGCCTGGTAGAACCACGAATGCAGCATCCACACGCATCATGGTAAGGACACGCGTGTACTGGCGCGCGCGTCTACTGTTCTGCACGCAACGCATGCTGGGTGCTCCGCCTGTAGAAACATCGTATGACAGATCGCTGGCTGCGTCTGGTTGGGTTGTGTATCCGGTTCCAGACTTGTAAAGACTGCGTCTGCAACCAAGACACTGGCGGCATCTGTGGCGGTCTGCACCGAAGTCTGCTCCGAAGTAGACAGTATTCGGTGGGCTTCTTTGCAGTGTGTTATGTCGGAGAACGCCGAGCCAGGTGGGTATTGTCGGATTTGATCGACATGGCTGCTGTAAAGGAATGTCCACCTTAACATAATATTTGAAGTGCAGATACCATTTGCTGCTGGCATTGAAATTATGTATGGTAAAGTAAAAACAACCACTGAGTCGAATCACAGAGGAAATTCTAGTTTGATTTTGCAATCTGTAACATCGCCAGCCCCAATGTTTTGAATGTGGCCGTGAGGCCGATGTCGTAGTCTCTCTTTCTAAATGTTATTACAGTCGACTGTTCACCTTTGGCCATACATGAGCCATACACTAGTCAACTTAAAACAGCTGCAGGTTCTTTTTTTTTCCAAAAAATCCTTCATATGACGTCATCAGCCCAAAATTTTAAAAAACTGTTTTTTTTTATGAAATGAGCACTGTTCGTGAGAAACAAATGTCATAATCGTGTTTAGCAGCATTCACTTCATATTTTGCACCACAAACGACGTACACTTGACACATTTTTTAAGGTGGGACAGTCCCTTTAACAATCTCCCCAATAAATATCCCGTCGGCGATTATGCCAAATAAATAAATGAATAAGCACGTGATTTGACTTCGAATTTAATCTCCGTGCGTTCTAAAAGCGTTGCATTTTCCAGTCATCTTCAACAAGTTATTAGCCAATTACTGTCTTGTATGCGCCACGATCCCTCCCAAATCGATGACGTTTTGATGACATACGTTCTTTCTAACAAGCCTGATTTTGCATTACTTAGAGTAAAAAATATGAATTATCACCAAATAATTGACATTTTAATTTGCTTTTTCCGCGTAAATATAGGTTTCTTTGAGTTACTAGATGATACTTAATTTCTTGCTTCTCTTTATCATTTTTGAGCTTTTTCTCATTTTTTCAAGGTGAACTATTCCCTTTGAGGGTTACCCGTGAACTAAAAACAAGGCGTTGAATATTGACAGGGACTTTTAAGGACAGTCTGATCGCGGAATACATCAACATTTGTTATCTTTAAGCTTAAGGGACACCCGACAGCTACTTCTCGTGATAATATTAAGGAAGAATTTTCGCCCAACGCTGCTCATTTATTTTTACAATCGCACATGTTCCTCTGTCATGACTAGTTCCTCTGACGGTACCTCGCGCCATTATGTTACCGGAGTCAGATGGCTCTGCAGTGGCGCCATCTTCGCACCACATTTGAGCTGTATTGACCCCGAACTACCTCCGAACGCGATCGATGTTCATCGTAAGTGACACCCGGCTGCCAGAGGCGTCGCTCACACACACGCGATACAAATGAGAGGGGTCCTGGTAGCGCAGTCGGCAGAATGTTTGACATGGAATCCACGACTCCTGGCTCTGAGTTTGGCTAGAGGCGAGGTCATTCGGTGGGGTCGACGGTACAGACCCCGGCAATAAAGTCCGAAACACAGTCTTTACACGCAGCTGCAGACAACGCATGCGGGTGCCTGCGCGCGCCTATTCAAATATGTACCTACATTGGTAAATTTCCGCAGTCAATTTTTATTCCCGCAACGCGGCGCATCGTGCAGTTGTTGCAACCCCTTTCAATGTATTTGAATAGGCACCCGCATCCACTTCGCACAGCTCCGCGAAGACAGTGTTTCAGCCTTAAATGACGGCAGCAGCGTTGTCGTAAAGCCCCAACATACCTAATGACTAGGGAAGATGATCACTGCTAAGCTTAGGCTTAGTTCAGATTCAAACCAACCAACCAAACCAGACCAGCGCCAGGTCAGAAGCATCACTGACGTTCACGTGAAGATAATAACTAGAGAATGACTAGAGAACATTCCTATAACCGCTTCATCACATCACCGCAGTTGCCTTAAAAAGTCGAGCACGATGGGTTTTACATCACGCGGGTTTACAAGGTTACACTCGCCACAGACTTCATGACAGTTAATACCGGGGAACTTCGATTGACGCTGAGATCGGCTCACTGCACACGGGCTTACAGTACGAACTTTCGTTGCACGCGGGGGCTTAGACGGCATTTCGAACCGCTCGTGCCTGGACGACAGGGAGCATGTCTGCCGTCGTCTGTTGTCTGATGTCTGTGACAGGTCTGAGGTCTGTGTCACAGACCTCTCTGTGTCACAGACCTCGAGTTTGTGCCAGTGCACTCGAGGTCAGATGGCCAGCTGGTTCGAACAAAGGCGGTCGTCGGTCCTTGGTCAGATGATGATTGTTTGATCACTGCTCACTCTGGTGAGCCACTCACTCACTGTCTGTCTGGTGAGCCACTCACTCTCTGACGTTTGAATGTCCGCTCACTTCGGCGAGATCGCCGCGCCGTCCGAGTTTTTTCGCCGCCGCTAAGATCGTAGTTCTGTTTCCGCTGGATCTGCTGTTGCTCATGATTGACGCAGGTCAGGTCGTGGTCAGCGATGTCGATCCGGCTGTGAGCGTTCCCAGACCTTGATTGGATCGTTTCGTTCTTCGCCAATCGTCACCTCAGATTGAAGTGAAACAAGTTCTCGCCAGAACTAGTCCACCACAGTCCCCCGAGGCACGTAGCGAAGAATCACCCAGGGAACAAGACACGTATCCGCCCCTGTCTCCACTCTCCAGCACTGGCCACAGTCGCACCGCCTGCAGCTACGGCCTCTGTGCCTTTCCGGTCACAACTGGTCACCTCTGAGCCTGACCCCAGGCTCAGGGTCATGACCTCCGACAGGGCGCCGTTCATATCATGACCTCCGACTGGGCGCCGTTCATGTCATGACCTCCGACTGGGCGCCGTTCATGTCATGACCTCCGACAGGGCGCCGTTCAGATCATGACCTCTGACAGGGGACCGCTCAGGTCCGACGGGCGCCCTGGACAGCCGGCGACCTCAGGTCATCACTGGCGCTCCGGTGTAGTCCTTGTCCAGCTCGCGCAGCTGCAGGAAGAAGCTGAACACGACGGCGTAGCAGTAGCCACTGGCGCCGGTGGCGACCATCTGCAGCGTGATCACCCCCCAGGTCTCGGGCGCCGACTCCAGACTGGCTGCGGCCGCCAGCAGCTCCGTCAGCGCCAGCAGCAGCTGCGCCAGCAGCAGCAAGCCCTGCCAGCCGAGCCAGGGCAGCAGCAGCCGGCGCCGGCGCCGCGCCGCTGCCACCAGCAGCGCCAGGTTGACCGGCAGGCTGGCCAGCAGCAGCGCCAGCAGCAGCAGCGCGACCACACGCACAGCGTGACTCAGCGTGTCCAGGTCGGGCAGCGGCATGCCATCAGCGGCCGGCAGAGGCGCCATCTCGGGCTCACTGGCCAGCAGGCGGCGCACCAGCCGCGCGTCGGCCAGCAGCAGCGACAGCCACAGCACGCCCAGCGCGTCCCCGAGACAGTGCAGCAGGCTGATGGTGGTGACGCCGTCCCGCAGCGAGCAGCAGCAGCACGTCTTCAGGCGACGCAGACGCATCGCGTCGCCGCTGCTGCCTCTACTGGTACTGCTGCCGCTGCCTCCGCCTCAGGTGATGCTGATGATGTTACCTCTGCTGCTGCTGCTACTGCTGCTACTGCTGCCTCCTCTATGTCCGCCGCTGTCTCCGCCGCTGTCTCCGCCGCTGTCTCCGCCGCTGACGGTAGCACACACAGAGAGAGAACCGGTCGGGTGACGATGTATGGCCGGTGGCGGCGGGAGGTGTTTTCAAAAATGGGGGGGGGGGAATCCAGGAGGGCCCCCTACCGGCCAAGCCCCCCGCCCCAAAGGCGCGAGATAGTATCTCCTCGGATTTAGGCCACTATGTTTTGCAGGGCATATAAATGGTTGCCAAAAACGTCGGACATGGCCCATGTTGAAGGTCTCAGACCTTCCTGAGGCCTACCGAGGGCCACCTAAGGTCTACCGAGGGCCCCTCTCAGGCCTACCAAGGGCCCCCTCAGGCCGACTGAGGGCCTTCTATCGGCCTTAAAGGGCCTCTCAGGCTGACTGGGGCATTTCGGGCCCTTGGGTCATTTTTGGGTAAAACAAAAAACAAATCGAACTTACTTCTTGTGGTACCCCTCTTACAAATGCATGAGAGTCAAAGTCATATGTTTGCCCCCCAACGTCTTGAGTGGGGGGCAGCTGCTCTCCCCCCCGCTCCGCCGCCCCTGTGTGGCACGGGGCGCAGGGGCACGGGGCCAGGACACTGCATCGGTGTCCTGGCACGGCTGGCTCTCAGCCAAGGTCATCTCCGTTTATGTTCCGCGAAACGACGCTGGACGACATTAGGGTTGGGAACTGCGCATGTTCGAGCTTCGTGCTAGTACACGTTAACATTATTTGTACGTTGTTATGTGAAATCTTTTGATATTTTCTCTGAGGCAACAAATATTTGCCAGGTTTTCAAGGCTGCTCATTTGCTTAAAATAGAATAGGGTAAAACGGAGAGGATATCGACTCGTCAGGTGTTGCACTGGGTACATTCCACTGTCGTAAGTAGTGGCGTTAGTAGAAGCAGGTCAACACTCAGTGGTCTTCACTTAGACACATGAACAAAGACAGCCATCAGCCAAGTCACCGGGAGCGGTGACGCATCACACACTGTCGCCAACTGGGCGGCCGGCGATGTCGCCTCAATTCTGCTTAGTGTCTCACCTGTATGGGTGACACTGGGTCCGCTCTGCTGGTCTCTCCTCGCGCCGCGGACCGGACGGGCGTCCGCGTCCCAGGCCCCGCGCTCTCGTGCTCTCGCTCGCTCTGAAATAGTCGGTGGCTCACTCTGATCGATACTGGCACGCGTAGGGACTGGCGCGGCCGCGACGATCTCAGCGCCATCTAGGACGACACACGGGGGCGTGGCTGTCGCCGGCGCCGACCATCAGACTGTCGGCTTCTGGCGGCTGGAAGGCCGGAGGACAACCGGGACTGGGAGATCTATTATCTTGTGCAATGGGCACACAATGGCTGGTGACGTCGCGCCGAATGGTACCAGACACCAGTCCACCACCGAATAGCTTGTCCAACGCTCCAAATTAAGGGAAATTTCAATTATATAATTGATTTGATGACTGTTCGGCATTAACAATTTATAGTTGTCACACATACATTTGTACTTTTCCATTTTTTTTTTTTAAGAATCTTATCAGGCTCAATGCTATCAATGGCTGCAATGCTGGTGTATCCGCCGCAGCACAGCGCCATTGCGTGAACAGAACCCTGGGAGGACGCAGTTTTTCCCATCTTCTTGTTGGTTTGTATTTGTCGGAGCCTAAATGCCAGCTCAGCATTGTCACGACTGCTGCCGCCGCCTGGCGAGAACAGAGCACAGTGGTCCAGTGGACCGCCGTGGGCTGCGTCGGACCGACAGCTCATGCGACTCGTTCGCTCCTGAGGTAGTCGGCCTCTACTAAACCCTGGCTGACCTAGGACGGCTGGTCGATGCCCCCCCCCCTCCCCCCATGGCCGCAGCTGGGTAATAATCGGTCCAAGCGTCACACGGCTGACATCCGGATGTTGTAATGGTGGCCGGCTATACAGCCGGGTAAAGACGATGAAAACGATTCACCGGCGTTAAATATACACCAGTCAGATGACATGCATGAGAAAAAGAATCCTTCTGCTGTTTTTGTTTATAGTGTGTTTTTATTTACTTCTTTACCTTTTGACTGCTTTAATTATTTTACTTTGTTTATATTATACTTTTTTAACGCGACACGACATTAATTAGTTTATGTAATTGAATACAATTTTATTTAAAATATATTCAATTACATAAACTAATTAAATCAGTCTGGTGCTGGGATGCAATATCGGAGAGGGTTTGGAGCTCATGCCTTTCACGTGCCGAGTGTGAGCTAACACTTGACTTTGCTAATAGCTAAGGTCATACAGTAGATTTTCTGGTCACACGATGTACGAATGGTCGTTTGCTTTTTGTATCACCAGCCTCACTAAAGGCAGAGATTAGCACGGGGGGATTTCCGCCCGCCCCATCCGGTTTTTCAGAACAGCGGAAAACGGCGGCGCGACGCACAGCGCCGCTAAATTTGGCACAGCTGTTTGGGTATCAATTGCCCACATAGTGTGGAGTATTTGACCTCGGATCATCTCAGGTCAGGTCACCAGGTCATGTCAAGTGAGCCCACCTTAAAAGAGTGCGATTGTGCCACAGCCAAAGTGATTGTCCAAATGGTTTGAAACTCACCGGATGTCATCAGGTCATTAGTACCTACAATTCGCTTTATCTTGAATTTGCCATATCGGTGACCTAAGATCCGGTCGATTTTGTGACCTCCCCATTATAATTCAATGGAAAAAAAAAACGTCTTAATCCATAGGAAATTGCTGAATTTGACCAGTTCTCACTAAATCCACCACTTTTGTGCCAAATGCAAAGCCCTAAGACACATTTATGTGTGTTTTTACCTCTATCGGGTCAACTCAGGTGATCCCCAGGTCTTTATGTTTTTTCAATAACCCTTTACCAAATCAAGGTAGAGCATTGGAGGTTTCACTATTGTATTTGGCTTATCGAGACGAATCATTTAATGTAAGAGTTGAGCTTGACCTGACCTCAGGAGAGGAGGTTATCCTCTGCAGGCTACGTATAGGGCACACGTATGCAACGCACGGCTGCCTGCTCTGCGGGGCTGAGAGGCCAGTTTGCTCCAGATGATGTTCTTCACTTTCGGTCAAGCATGTGTTTCTCAACTGTCCTCACTTGGAAGGGGAGAGGCGGATATATTTCGGGGAGACATTGTCTCAGCTAATCCTGAGGAGCTTACTGGGCAACGACTCCATCTTTATCGACAGTAAAAGTATCCTCGCGTCCATCACTGCTTCTGGACTATTGGTTGACAGCTCATTCCGTTATTCAGTGAATCTGTAACGTAACGGTCGCGATATAGGCTTCGTAGTTTGTGCGCCCATAAATAACAATCTTCATTATCATCCTGACCTCAGGCCAGGTCAATTTTTGGATGACTTAACTATGTCACCCAATGTATCATTTGATGCTTCTCGACGAGACGAATGCAATGGTGAAATCTGCTTTATTCTATCATGCTTCTGTCAAAAGGTATTCATAAATACAATTCGGTAATTTTTATAATGTTTCAAATTCAATGTCTTCTGCTGACCTATCTATTGACCTTAGGTCAATTCTGATTAAATTGAAGTGACATCAAATTCAATTATCTTTCCAACGCTTTTGCCATCATGTCACTAGCTTTTTTAGTTATCGATTTATATACGGTTTTATAAAGGACACTCATATATAGCCGAAATTTGACCTTTGGTGACCTCGGGTGATCTCAATATTGACCTGACCTAAACGAGACCGATAAGCGTTCGATATAGCTTGTCTCGAGCTATTTAAAGCCATTTTCAACTTGTCGCTACTTTGCGTGGTTCTCGAGATCTAAGCTTGCGGCGGCGGAAATCCCCCCCCCTCCCCGACAGTTCGTGGTTTGGTGCAATATCTCTCTCGTACTAGGCGTCGGGAACTCTCTCGTCTCGTCTATCTGCTAGGGGCGTGCTCGATATTCTATCATATCTGCTAGGGGTGTGTGATACTCTCCCCTCCCCGTGAGAATCTCCAAAACTAGCAACGTAGGCGACAAAGCCGGAAACGGCAATTAGATAGCTCTAGGCAAGTTCTAATCGAAAGTATTTCAGTCTTTTCTTGGATCAGTGTCACAATTGAAGGGTCACCCAGTGGTCACCAAAGGTCGGATTTCCTGGATTTTAGGAAGACTCTTTTTAGGACTCTTTTCCAGAAACCCCCAATTATCTCGGAAACTATGATAGCTAGGAGCAAACAATTAGGAGACAATCGATAGCCATTGAAATTTGCAATCGCATGTATGTCCTCAAAATTGATCTCAGATCAATAGTTTAGGCTCAGAAGTGTCATGAAAGGTCAAACATACTGTTTTTAGCAAACAGTTTTTCGTGAATAGCAATGTCACGTTAAGAAAGCATATGTACACATTTTGACGCCATCCGTGTTTTGTTTCATTGATGCGCTTGACATATATACGAGTGGACCTGGTTAAGGTCAACTTCAAAAATTCTAACCTCAGGTCAAGGTCATTTGGTGAACCAGGTAGGTCATAATTGGCAATATGGGGCAAACGCGCGCCAGGCTAGACGAACACATTGGTCGTCAACTAATCGTCTCTATCTCTTTTTCCTATCAAGAGTTATTAGCCAAATCATTGCCTTTGATGACCTCAATATGAACTCCAGATGAACCTTGTAGAGATCACTGAGCAACAATTGGCACCCTGATCATTTAGAATGAGCTAAAAATAGCCATGATTCTTGAAACGAATTAGCCTGATCCAATGCATATTTTATGAAAGGGAAGCATTTGTTTATTTTCCCATTACCACTTATAATGGGGAGGTTCAGGAATTGACTCTGAACCTTTGGTCACCGATACGAAAAACTCCGAGATATACAATGTGTAAGGTACTGATATTCTTTATGAAATCTTGCAAGTTTCAAAACTTTTCGAAAAAAAGACCTGTGACTTGGCAACGAAGCAACAATTTTTGAAGGTGAGGTCACTTGACATGACTTGTGACCTGACCTGAGATTGACCTCAAGTCAAAACTTTCCAAAGTGTGGGTAATTGATGCCAAACAGGTTGTACGAAATTTTGGCGGCGCTGCGAGCCGCCGTTTTTGCGCTACTCCTGAAACCATGAGGGGGGGGGCGAAATCAAACCCCCTGCAGTGCGCGGTTAAGAGTTAAGTAGATCGCTAACTCTATGGCAATTCTAGCTCAACTAAAATATTGTCTTCGACTTAATAGAATCAAGACAGTGTTACGCTGGTGTAATAGAGCTATGCCGGCTCTACCCTTCTCCACCCCTACTTTACCCACTGATCCACCACTTCTCGCCGTGACCGGTAAACTCGCCCTGCCCTAAGCCAGGTGGCTGAGGTTGGTGAATCGCTTGATTGGAATAACAGCCTGAAACGGGACCACATGTTTATTTCAAATGGCGACGATGTAGTGAACCCTGGTGTGATGGCGTCCCGTGAGAAGATGCCCGAGTTTGAATGGCGGTGGCGGAACGTTCGCGCCATACAACAGGTGTTTGGAGCAGTAATTTTGTCGCCGGTGGCGTCGATTGAGACGGTGTTGCGAATACATGCTCACCGAGTGCAGTGGCGCAAGGCACGTCCACCTGCTAAATAAGACCCTGATAGCACCAGCGGTCATTGGGTAAGAAGTCTTCAAAGGATTTTTTTTAAAGACTTGGTGGAATCATTTTGAGCCACATCAGTCGGAGATGTCTGCAGGTTCCGGTTCCATTTATGCAATCGTGACGAGCTTGGTGAATCAATCGGTATCGTTATTTCTGGGCGAGGTTGCGCAAAGCTTGCGAAGCCCTGCAAGTTTCAGCCGAGCTCGCTGAGCTTGCACATCAATCTGCTTCGTGACATATTGGTGTGCGACATTGAGTGAATGAAACTGGCTGTTCAGTTGCAGGGTGGGAGAGTGATTTGGAGGCATCTGTATCGTGTGCGCCCTCGCCGGGACATGTTTGATGCCGACGTACCGTCGCCCGCTACTGGACCGTCAGAACGGGAGGCGGCCGCGGCTCCTGAGAGCGCGCCGCCAGTGCCGAGTGTCAACCCGTGTGTGCTGTGTTTCAACTTACGCCCGCGGGAAACATGACTTCAGCCAGATCGACTGCAGTGTTCATGATGTTGACTAGTGTGATGTGCATTATATTAATGTTGGTCATGTTATTACGTTGATTGTTTAAGCTGGCGGTGAGATCTGATTTATGTTGGAATTCGAGGTGGAGGGATGTAATAGAGCTATGCCGGCTCCACCCTTCTCCACCCCTACTCTACCCTGTCCACCCCTACTCGCCGTGACCGGTGGACTCGCCCTGCCCCGGGCCAGGTGAGCTGAGGTCGGGTGAGCCGCTCGATTTGAATAAAACGGGACGCCGCAGTGTTCAATTCCGGATTTTCAGAGTATTCCAAGCATGATATTTAAATATACAAATGATAACGAATGTTCCAAAGTCGTGGAAGGATCGTGCTCTGCCACACGACACGACACGGCACCCTCGTGCCAGTTCAGCCCATTCTGGCATGTTGTCAGTGGATCTGACGTGTTAATCGGACATTGGACCCTAATGCGGTGCTAATGAGTTAGATGTAAACCCATCGGCTTATCCCCTCAGCCATGGGCTCAACTTGCTTCCATTTCTTAGTTGTGAATTCCGCGACATTTTCTCATTTGTTCTCTGGCTGGCGTTGACGAAAGGTGTATGCGTCGTTGGGATCCAGGGGCACTTCTTGTCACCTATTAATGGGTGGCGGTGTATTAAAATGGGGTCAGCAGTTTACTTTTTCTTAGCTAGCGACTATCTGATCCTTTGTATCTGTCACTGTATAATATATATTTGACCGTGGTGTATGTTTTCTTAGGTCACTGGTGACGGCAGAGTCCCGACGAGGCGACTGGAGCGACGCCAGCGACGAGGCTGAAGCGTCCAGCCAAAAGTACAATAATGCAACATTGAAGTTGACGACAACTGGCGTCTCGTCCAGCCGACAGTACGAGTGCAACATCGGAGTTGACGACAGCCATCGTCTGGAAATGGTGAGGCCTGCGAGGCAGGAGTGGCGAAACGATGCGCTCCAGGGATTTGTCACGAAATGACAGATACGATTGTACCGCCCATGTCTTACATGTGCTCGTGTCTTCTGTTGTTCCATCGATGTGGCGACACACGTCCCGGTGGATCAGGGTCACGCGTTTTGTCGATGTCACGCATTGGATATCTTTCAGCTTTGGTGTGAGAGAATGATAAAGTTCAATGCATCGTCGGTCTGAGTATAAGCCGTTATACCGGACGATTGTTGTGTAAAATTGCTCGCTTTTAACGCAGTTGCTCAATTCGTTTGTGAATCGTGATCGACCTGCGTACTTCTGTTAACCTCTTGCATCCAGTTTGTGTCATGTGCTACCACGCAAATAAATGTGTACGATGCCGTGAATAAATGCTCTGTGCGAAGGTTCCAACCCACCGGTGCGGGTGTCTGTGTGTAATTAGTGATAAATTTGCGTGATCAGTGTGGGGCCTGACACGAGGAGGACGTGTCGCAGTTCTCTCACCAGAAGTGCGGTGAAATTGGGTTGACGTGTGCTAAGATAGACGTGGAGACATCCCCGTGTAGTCGCTAGGGTCAATGTATTTGTACATACGGTATCGCTCCATTAAAAACACACATCCTGTGCATACATATCAACCATAGTTACCTGGCTGCTCCATCCCCTTCCACGCTTTGTTGTCTCAATACGCGGCGTGGCAATGCCATGAATTCTGCTTTCTCCGAATTACCTCGCTCCCAATTCGCCACCGTGTCTGCTTTGCATTTCCGTGTTATTTTGGTGAAGGTTACTGCATGTTCAGGCAATACATAATTGCTCCGTACGCTTTCTCTCTGGTCGGGGCTGGTGAAACGTTTACTTTCTGAGCAGGCAGTAGGAATGTTCTATCCCGAAATAGACCGTTGAACTGTTCAGTTCCGGGCCGAGCTGGGATGGCGGGCTGGTTGGGCTGGGACGGCGGGCTGGTTGGGCTGGGACGGCCGGCTGGTTGGGCTGGGACGGCCGGCCGGCTGGTTGGGCTGGGACGGCCCGGCCGGCTGGTTGGGCTGGGACAGCCGGCTGGCTGGGCTGGGACGGCCGGCTGGTTGACGCCTGCTGTCTGTTTGCGGCCGACTCCTGCGTCTGTTGCTCCGTTGCCATGGTGCGCGCGGTCGGCGGGGGCAGCGACTGCCGTCTGCCGACGGCTCGCAGTCCGGCCCGTACCCAGTCGATCGAGCTGTAGCAGTGCAGCAGTGCCGTGCGGTGGTGGCGGCGCTCTGCAAAGTCTGTCACGTGGCTGTTTGTTTCAGTGTGAATTTTCGAGTGTGTTGAAAATCTTTAGCCGTCGACGCTGCCGACACAAATTTTCGGCTCCGTTTTTTTCTCGCTAAATTGTCTGTTTCATTACTAAATTGCATTTATTTAATTGGTTACTGTGAAGTATGAGCTGTTATTTTTAAGCCATACATCACCCACCAATATGGGGTGAATTGCGAGTAAACGTGAACAAGAACACTGCAAACTCCTGGATCTTTAGCAGCAACTTCCCGGATTTGACCATGTAGGTCATGCCTGACCGTATGAGCTTGCCGCGCAAAAAAATGTGTGGTGATGGCCTCTAGTGAATCGCAGGCTCGTCTGACCCAAACGGAAACGGCCAAATGGATCGTGGTCTACAAGAATGGCGACCAACACTTCGCCGGTCGTCGGATGGTCGTCAAGCCACGCGAGATCAGGACATTCGACGTAAGTTCAACCACATTGTGGTGTATTGCGGCCCTTATACGCCGATTAATAGGAATGCTGGCCATCCTGTATGCATATGCTTTATCTACACGCCATTCGGTCTTTCGATTTCTACAAAGCAACTTGCACATTGAGTGTCGATGGATTCTCCATAAGTCATGTTTGTCCATGCCATCATGCAGCTACAGATGCTTACGTCCATAGGTGGAGAATTGTCAAAATGCTAAAGGGTGCTTTTCCACCGGCGGTGGTCTAGCCTTAAGATGGAGCGAGTGGGATGGGAGAGGGACGGCCGTTTACTGCCGCTTAACTCGCCATTGATTTGGGGACATTAATTGGTTTAACGCCCCCTGATGAACTTAAGGAATAGCTCAAAAACCAATAGTGATCAACGTGCAATTTTCGGGTTCCTTCTCATACACCAATTTTACGTCTTCTGTTCAAAATAAAGCAATTTCGTCTGCAATATTTTGAGATATAGCGAATTGCGAAACTGTGCCCCCCCCCATCTGAATCCGCTCATGCAGTCCTTGCAAATGCGTGCGGCTGTGCGGCTGTATGTTTTTAGTTGT